>JAECUM010061811.1:0-10973 GCA_016617855.1 Megalonaias nervosa | reverse complement strand
GTTAGAGGTTCTTCCATTGTTATTAAGGTATTAGGTGTTAACATTATTAGTGATCAGTTGTAAAATCAGCTGAAAAGACAATTTTGACTAGGCTTTGGGAAAATATGAAAAATCTATACATGTGCATTGCATATCTAATGAATAATGAAATGAAACAGTTATCTCACCCAGAAACAGAATCATTTACTCGGAGACAAAAGTCAACAGCTTAATTCAAAGAAGACACAGGGATTAACTCTATAAACAAAGTGTGTAACCCAGTCGCACCAACTTGAATAGATGACAGCTTGGTGACTGAGATGTAATCACTGTAATATCATGAAAACATAAAACAAAAAAAACCATCACAAGTCTTTAACACTATCACTTGAATTCCGCAAACGACTATCTCTGGCTGTTTTAATAGACAAAGACCTTATTCACCCCCAAGCAATAGGGATTAACTCAAAAGACAAACAGTTGCCTGCTGAGTCATGTGAAACAGCATGTAAATGTACTATAAAAAGTACCACACTCTTTACTCAAAATTGGGTCACTGTGACCTATCTTTCATCCTTCACTGATGTATGATTAGCTTAAATTTATTGGCGCTCTTGCCTGCAGGATGTAGATGCATCATAATGAGGACAGTACGCTTAATTTACAATTATATCACTATATTTCAGACTCGAGTGATCTGGGTTGATCTTTGATTTTAGTTTTTCTGAAAATTTTGCTTACAGAATCTTATGACATGTGTACATGCTTCATAAGAAAAACTACATCCTTCAGTCAAAATTAGATCACTTTGATCTCTGTTTCATGCTCCAGAGGTATGTATTAACCTTTGTATTTGGTGCAGTGCATTGGTGGGTGGGTTGCTTGACACTATTTTTAATTACTATAACAACTATAACAATTTAACCAAACAAAAGTTTTGTGATCAGCCATTGCACTATTCGTGTTTTTCTCCTTGAAAATTGCATCAGTGGAGCCATCCAGACATAACAGTCTTCTGAATCCTTAGTGATTTTAAGCTTGTTTCTCATTTTCTTGGCATAATGTTTAAGTACATTATTAAGGAAAATACCGTAAGCCATGGAGGGTAAATGAACACATACTTGTAGGAAATTTGGTGACTTTTTTTTTTCTCTATCAGATTATTTTTATATCTCAAGGTATGGGTAAGTGTGGGCATAACAATGTCCAACACTAGCCCCTCCTGTGTATCATATATAAAGTGTATAGTGTTATATATATATATAATTTTTAATTATTTGTTTGTTAGTTTTAAATTTTTTTAATTTTATTTTATTCCATTACATGTTATTGTAATGATAATGTTGTCTGCTGGATTTGATTTTTTTTTTTAAAAATTCAGTTCAGTTCTGTTTGACCTGATAAACAACCAGGAGTTGAAACATTGTATCTAGTTTCTGACTTTGATTCAGAAATCAGATAGAGTTCTAGTAAACAACTTTTTAAAAAAAAAATTTTTATTCATTCCAAGAGTAAGATTCATTCAGTGGAATCAAGGCCATACCTAGAGTATGTGATAATTAGCATGTAAAAAATATTCTACGTTGTTCTAGAAGATGACCACATGACCCTCATATGGGAATCTATTTTGCATCTTATCTTGCTGTATAACCGTTTTCTTGAGAAGAACTAGCCAGTTGGGCTAAAAATCTTTGACACTTAATGGTGTCTTGTTGTGACCAGTTTGAGTTGAATTTTTATTTTATGGAATTATTGATTCTTTCCCTGGAAAATACTTGTGCTCATACAGAAATTCTTGGACAAGGAAATTTGTCAAAATTTATTCAGACATTCTAAACTGGAATACTATTTTCTGTGATTCAACAAAGAACTGTTGACATGGCAACACTTTGAAGGTCAATACATTCATTATCACCCTCCATTTAGATTTCATCGGGACTTGAACACAGATTCATTTAGAACTTTTCATTGATAGGACTTCTATTTTTTAATTCTTGGATTAATTCTGGATTTGATTCATAAACCGTAAGTCCTTTTTCTCATTTTTACCTTGTTTTTCTAGGGAAATAAATTATTTGTTAAATTTTACAAAGCTTGTTGTCTTCACTCTTTTCTTGTTACTTTTATACGAGCCTAGACAAGTAACAACAGAAACCAGCAGTCCTATTTTGTTGTCTGTGAGAAGATTCAGTGTGGGGACTTGACTGAAAGTCACCACACTTGCAGAAGAAGGAGGAAGGGCCACGCCTCTTCATCTCAAGATGCCCCCTCCCCCTTCCATTCTTAGGAGGTGTCTAGCTCCTTTACTGTCTTTACTGTCTTAGGAAAGCCAACTCCTCCAGTGAGAGAGGGATCAGGAGCACTTTCCATTGTTCACAAATCACCTGAAGGCTTTGGATTGCTGACATTTCTACCAATGTTGTCAGCTCCTGTTGGGGAGAAATCCAGTGCCCAAAAAGAGAGGAGAGAATTACATTTTGCCCAAGGTAATAGCAAGCAATGCTCTTGCTATAACAGATCTGATGGCAACTCCAGTCCTCAGAACAGATATTCTTCAATGAGATCATCATCATGAAACCAGGCACCAGTCGATCACTCAGACTTTGAACACTGGGCAATGCTCTTTGAGCAACCAGTTCACCAGATTTTTATCAGTGGCCTAGTGGTTAGAGCGTCCGCCTCGGATGAGGCAGGTCGCGGGTTCGAATCCCGGTCGAGTCATACCAAAGACTTATAAAAATGGTACTAACAGTTGCCTTGCTAGGCGCTCAGCATTAAGAGGTTTGTGTTAGGACTGGTCGGCCTGGTGTTAGGATAATGTGATTGGGTGGGACATATCTGCAGCATGATGCCCCAGTGCTAGACATCACAATAAACTGCCACACTGCAGACATCATAGCGATATGACTGAACAATTTTTAAAGCTACGTTAAAAATCCAAGTCACACAATGTTTATACATGTATCAATGACTTGTGTTTTAGGCAAGTCATTGATATAAACATTGAATAGACTTGGCGAAAGAACAGACCCCTGTGAGAGTCCATTAGTCTAACGTCTCCTTGAGCTGCAGATGTCTCGGATGTGCACTCTCAAGTGCCTGTTCCAAAGGAATGGTTCATTAGTCTCAACTATCCAGCGCGGCAGTACTCTGGAAATTTTCAAGAACAGCCATGTATACCAGACCGTGTCATACTCCGCTGTTAGATCAAGGAAATAACTTCAGTTTTAAGATTCCTCTGAAACCGTTTTCAACTAACGTAGTCAGAGCAAGGACTTGATCGCAATGCTGCGGCCATACTTGAAGCCTGCATGTTCAACAGTTACGATTTTTCCAAGTCTGGACCGATTTTTTGGAGAATCAGGAGCTCCATTACCTTGAGACAGACATAAAGCAAGGAGATTGGCCGATATATCACGAAGAGTGGCAAGAGCTGGTTTTTCCTGGAGGTTCGCTTGATTAGGAGCAGCTGCAGAAAATATATATCATAACTACAAAAATACAGCAAAGGATAAAGAGAAATGCAAGACAGAAATTTCAGTCGATGTTTAATTTTTAGCCTTAGAGTGGGAAAAAGAGCATGTCTTGTGTACTTGGGACTGATTTACACCATACAGGCAGAGCCAGAAGAGCCCTCCAGATCCAGTCTACAATGCTGCAACAAAAACTGATGTAGAGTTTAAAGATGATAGTTTCTTTTAAAACATTTTTAAAGATTGAAGGAATTTCTTCCCCTTGCCAAAGTGTACAAGTATGTAGAATATAGTTTTATATGTTTATAAAATGTTGATTTGTTCTATCCACTGTTACGTGACTAGGCTCGTACAAAGTAACAAAGAAAAAGAGTGAAGCCCACAAGCTTTGTAAATTTAACAAAATAATTTATTTCCCTAGAAAACAAGGTAAAAATAAGAAAAAGGACTTACGATTTATGAATCTAATCCAAAAACTATTCCTGGAATTTAAAAATATAAGTCCTATCACTAAAAAGTTCTAATTGAATCCAAGTTCGAATCTCGATGAAGTTCCAAGATGGAAGGCGATGACGTCCTCTATAACCAGTTTTGTGCTGATGTGTCAACAGTTCCTTGTTGAGTCACCAAGAATATAATTCCGGCTTTAGAATTCCGAATAATTTCTATTAAATGTCTTCGTCCAAGAATTTTTATAAGCACTGGTATTTTCCAGGGAACATAAATTATTAAATCCAAAAAATAGAAGTTTAAATCAAACTGGCATCAACATAAAAAAAACCACCTTGAGCTCTAAAAGTGAAAACTACGACTGAATTAAAATCACTGAGATATGAATATTAAACCCAACTAAAACGCAATTTCAGACCCGCGTGATGGGTCACGATGTCACTTATTTCGAACAGCGCAATAAAATAATATGGCAATTAGCACGTAGGCTATTTACAGGTTCGATTGTACTGAACGAATCTTACTATAAGATTTAATAATAATAAAAATAATAAAAGGTTGTTTACAACAGAGCTGACGCAAGCCAAGAATGACCTTGATTACGACCAATAATTTTCACTCAGTGTTTACGAATTCAATATCACGGTCAGGAACTAGGTCAGCTAAAAATACATTGAAGCAACACTGTTATTTACTAGAACTGAATTGAATTTTTCTAGAAAAAACGTCAAATCCAATGAATACAGTTATTACAATAACATGTAATGAAATAAAAATAAAATAAAAGAGAATTTAAAACTAACACACAAGTAATTAAATTACATATACGTAAAACCACAAAGCATGGAATGCAGTTATTTTACTCCCAGTATCTATGTACTTTTTTAAAATCAAAATTAAGCATTCATTACTTTTCTCCAATTCTAGCGAATTTCTAATTCTAAATAATATGGTATCATCTGTTGGGTCTCATTGTGACACTGTCTCTAAGAATTGACATAAAGTTATCAATTTGTTTTCACTGAAGGACATCAAAAAATAAATGAAGTATACATTCCAAATTGCTGAAAATGAATATTCCTGTTGTAGATTTATGTTGGATTGAGGTAATTCGCAAAGGCAATTTATCAGTCATAATACCCAGATATAACAATTGTCTTTTTTTTCTCTGGATATTTTTTGCTGTTGTTGTTTTAAGTAATTGGCAAAGAACAGTGTTTTGGACATCTTTACTATGATCGAAGAAGTTCGTGTTACTTGCGCCAGTCAGTTTTGAGCACAGATTAAATGGGGCAGAAGATACATAAAGTATGCCGAATATAAGAATGGCTGAATGAACAGTGAAATATTACACAAGGAAGTAAGAAAAATATTTCCGTACAAAAGTGTTAGTCATGTGGATGAGAAGTGGCAGACTCGCATTGTTAACAGGCAAGCATATGAAAATTACAGAAATTGATACAAATACACTTTATGATGTTTTCACAAACTATGTTTGGACTGGAAAATTGGAAATGAAAAAGGGCACTAATATATTTTTCTTTTAGTGAAACAGATAGAGAGAAAAAGAAAAGATGCAGTTTGATGAAAGTAAATAGTTCAACAACAGTAAAATTATTTATTTGATGGAAAAGGCAGAAATAAATATTTTCGACCAATATTTTGTGGAAAGAATCTTTTTAGATACAAATGCTTTGTTTTTTATTAGTAAGTCTGTCGCTGGTTTGGTAGGAAATTAAAGAATTGTAGTTCAAAATGCAGATGGAAAATAGTTATAAAAACTTTAGCTTCAGAAGGAAATGATGGAAATCCAAGTGGAGAAAGAGGAAAGGGAGATGCAGAGAGATAAAGAAGAAAGAGAAATACGAATTCAGATACAGGGAAAGGAGAGGAAAAGGCAGATACAGAGAGAGAGCTAGAGGAGACAAATCCAAATTCAGAGAGAAAAAGAAGAGAGGCAGATGCAAAGAGAGAGAAGATAGGGAAATGCAGGGGGAGGGGGAGATAAATGCAATTGAAATAGTAAAACACCCCATTAAAGAAAAAGAAGTAGGTCAATATTTTCTTCATCTTGATAAAATTTCTGAAAACTTGAGATGGCCAAGAGAGCATTGAATTTTATTATTGCAACAGTGTACGCATTGGCAAAGCTCGTAAAGTATACACTTCACTGTCGGTACAACAGAATGCTAATTATGATGTGGTCAAGGAGTTTATTTTGAAGGGTTATGAATTGGTACCTAAGACATAGGTTTTTGGAATTATAGAAGAAAAAAAATGGACAGACCCAATCTGAATATGCAAGGAAAAAAGAACAGCTATTTGATCGGTGAATGATTAAGATTATGATAACTTCAGACAGGTCATATTAGTGGAATAGTTCAAGAATTGCGTCCATGGTGATGTCAAGACCTACCTTGATGAGCAAAATGTAGAAACTTTGAAAAATGCTGCCCGTACAGCTGACGATTATTCCCTGGTTCACAAAGTTTCATTTGTCGATAAGCCTTCTTCTCAGCAGTTTTTTTGGTTTTAAAAATCATCTGGGTCTACTTTCGAATCTCAGTCTGGTACAACTTTATGGAATCAAACTTCTGATAGGACTAATCAGAAATCCTTATCCCTTACGTGTACTTATACTCAGAAGAAAAGGCATGCTATTGTTGTTTGCTAAGATTGAGAAATAAGCAACAGACAGAGCTATTACATATGCTCTTATTTCAAAGAGATCAAGGTCATGGTCTTGTATTGAAAACAAAACACCATCTGATTTTATTATGGAAAATTCTGAAGTCATATCGATAAGAAATTCATAGTCGAGCTCATGAAACTCCCTTGGCCAGACATCCTATTCCTGCTTTGGACGAACCATTGAGCAGAGGAGTGGTAGACTGTGTCGGTCCCATACCTAAGACCAAGTCAGGCAACCAATACTTGTTGACCGTAATGCGTACGTCCACAAGATTTCCAGAGGCAATTCATATGAGAAATTTAAAATCTAAAGTGATAGTAAAAGCTTTGATACTTTTTAACAAACTTCTTGACCCTCACAAATCTAGCCAATCGGTTGAAGGATCTAATGGTATGTCTGGAATTTTCCAACAAGTTATGCATGAATTAGGCATCCAACAGTTTAAATCTTTTGCCCGTCACACTGAAAGTCAAAGGGCATTAGAAAGATTTCATCAAGCATGGGCTTACTTTTAATACATTTCACAGACACAAAAAACCGCAACTAGCCAACTCAGTGTACCACTTTCGTGTTCAATTTGAGATGCGAAAACGGATGTCTGTGTGTCTTGACCTGATCATGCAGCGAAATTAACTAACAACGGCATAGATAGAAAACAAATTTGATATCAAACAAGTGTAGGCTTCCATCGCATAATGACGGAGACAGCACAGTGAAAGCAAATTAAATATCGAGGAATGATATTAATATTGGAAAGGATGGAACAGACGAAACGAAGGATTATGTAGTGTATAAAGATATTAAAATGCGTGAATTTTTTAGTGGCAGTAAACATATATATATATATATATATATATATATATATATATATATATATATATATATATATATATATATATATAAACATTTTATAACGAATATTAAAGCTAATGAATCTGTAAGAGATTAATATTTTGACATATGGAGGTATTATGAAGTTAAATCATAAGATTAGATCATGTGTAATCTGCATAATGCGCCTGCAGATCAGGGTCTATTTTATTTGTTCTGATTACTCCTAACAAACTGCACATTCTCTGATCTGCTGGCGCATTATGTGGTGGCAGATCTGGGTCTGTGCAGTTTGCAGTTGGGCTAGTCTTATAAGTGAGTATATATGGTAATATGGAAAAAGCGACAGTTACTATATTATTTGTTATTCATGGAGCAATGATTAGTCATTGGCACAGCTGTAGCTATAGAAGGAATTGTTACACCATTAATGTTAAGCAGTTATTTCAGTCTTTCACTTTATACTATCTTTGCCTTGCTTTTGAATTGATTTTGTCTGTTTTCTCTGAAAATGCTTTCAGGATGTTCAATTACTTGGAATTTTATCATTCAGCTTTGTCTAGCTGCTCTTGAAACACAGCTTTTTGCTTGGATAGTTTCCTTTCAGGGTGTCAATTTTTAGCTTTTCAATTTGTTTTTGCCACAATTTTCATTAACTCTTTTTCTGATTTGACAACTTCTACAACATTTGTACAACCTTTAAGTTCTGTTTCTTCTTGCGTTAATAATAATTATTTTTCTTAACATAATATTGTCTGCTTTTCTTACCTCCTCATCAAATAGCTAATTTTCGTGTATTGCTTTTTTATTACCTCCTCATCAAACAGCTCTTATTAGTCTTTTGTTTACGCCTCTTGTTCCTTCGGTACTTATATTTGTTGCTTTGTGCAACAGTACATTTTAGAGTCGTATATCCCCGTAACCTTGTCGCTCTTCGACAGCAACCGGAAGTACCAAGATATCACTTGGTTTTGTCCAACGTCGACAGTTTAGCAAGTCTCTGCGTGTATTGCCAGCTATGGTGCCTGATACTAACATAAATTTGGTAATACAAATCTTCGAAATTTTAACTAACTTTTAATCATGGTTGTCATAATGGAGTGTTTTGTTTGGAATTCTGTGCTTGCTTTTATTCCAGGTAGCTACTGTAATTAAGTCATGCCAAGATGTTTATATCTACTTCGTACAAATAAAAGGTTTTTGAACTTGATCGTGCCATTTCACTTAGTTCATAATCGACTACCAGATGGCAATTGGATTTAACCTCGTCTAACTATTAATATCGTGGGCAAAAATGCAAAATAAAATGTTATTGCAAACTTTTCCTCGAAATAAATAACCAAATGTAGAATGAACAAAGAAAATATTCTACACAATTTACCAAACAAGATTAAGTCTGCACTTACTGTTGCTTACATCATGCTTATTATACAAAAAAAATAAAAAATACCCGCCCCCAATATTTTTAGTCTATAATTTGTCCACCAGCTAGGAACGGACACTGAGAAGTTTTAAACTTATCGTGCAGTTTTTGTAGTCAGTTTATATTTGACTACCTTATAGCAATGGACTGTTTCCTTACACAATTTTTGCTCGATAAATGAGTGAAAACTAGTAGTGTAACGACATAATGAGATACCGATTAATTTGTCAACACCGCGATAGTACTAAATGGATTCTAAGTTAGATTTTTGCCTATCGCCATAGATATTTTTTGGAACTGTTAATAGTCATGATTGTTGTCCCAACTGGTCGGATAACATTTTTTAAATGTTGCCATGATTTTTTGTTGCTGATTTACCACAAGTAAATTTACCAAAAAGGGATCCGAAGCTAGCGAGCTTTCGTCGCCATGTTGCTGGAATTACCCAAGTTATAAAAATCGTCTGTAGTAAACCTCAAATTAATCAACCGACATCAAAGACATTATTGCAACAACTGCTGCAATAATTTCACAACGATTTCAAATACTATCTCAGTATTCAAACTTTTCTGAATAATCACGCCAGGTAAAAACCCATAAGCGACAACATCACAAAAGAACGTATGCAAACAATTAACAATATTTGAAATTATTTGATCACTGAGCTCGAAGAATATAAATATATGGGACAGAAGTACAAAATTGTATTGAAAAGTTTTGTAATTGGGTGAAAGCGTGTATATATACAATTTCAGATGATGTCTGTGTGTCAACAGCCTGGCTGTGTTACTCGGGAATAGCAACTAGGTATAGTTGTTTTACTAACCTTTACATAATTTGGAATAACAGTCATAGGAACTGATTTTAAAGCTTTGAATCAAAATATAATTTGTTAAAAAGAGGTTCTGAAGCAGTAAATCCAACAATTATATCAACTGTGAATACTTTATTTTGACTGTTAATCAGTACTACATATAGAAAGAAACAATAAAATTAGGAAAAGTATAAAAAAACGTTGAAGAGGAGACGTGAAAACGACAAATCTAGATACCTATATTACAAGCGATTATCTCCCTGTAAACCAATCCAATTGAAAGCAGCTCTGGCCAAGTGTCCATTTTCTTGCTGTTGATACATTTTATTCCTATTTTGTTCAAGAAAAACAACCAAAACAAATTATTTACTTACATCAGTGACAAGAATGAAACAAGGCTGCTTTTAATTACTGGTAGCTATTACATTCTTGAAATGTATATTTAAAAAACCGTTACTAAAAATAGTAATAGTAATACGAGTATTGAGTCTGAATGTCTAAAACACAACGCAAAAGTTCGAATCACTCCTAGACACAGTTCGTATCACCAACTACAATGATAAGTTACGAGAATTCAGTAGCCAGATAACTATAGAAGTATCTACTAAATATGATACAAATTGTGCGATGTTCTCTATCATATCAACAACAAAAAAATATAATGCTAATAACAATATTCCATGTTTACTAGAGGCTTTGCCAGTTAAAAATACTTTTATGATTATTTTCTTTTATGGAGAATTTAGTTTATAAAATATGTTAATGGCTATTGCAATCATTTACACGGGAAATGGGGTGTCAATATGTTTGACACCAGTACCACAGATAAAGATGAAAAAGTAATAGAGTTTTCACAGTTGTCTGCAGCATTATTTCCACGTAAATTAAATAAGAGTAACTTAGGCATATAATAATTGGAGGATTTTAACAGATCCAGCTGAAAAATCTGATGCAGACGTCCTTTATTACGAGTAAAAATTGAGAAAGTTGAGATCAGCTGCACGTAATACTGGCACAGAACCTCGACAGTTTTGTCGTGTCAGAAAGAAGTTTAGAATACCACTTGACTTCGAAATACCAACAGATTGTTTTCCTTTTATCCATGTATTTATTCAGGGGATTTCAGATTTACCATTACACTTGAAAATGCAGCAAATGTGACCGTCAGATGAAACCAGGATAGTCAATTGGAACACATTTGCCTAAGACTACGTCACTATAAACATTATAATCGACAAACATTATCAATCTATATGGAACGCCAGAGCTTGGAGAGTATGTTGATACCAGGAAAAATGAGGCCAGAATATA
>JAECUM010061810.1:0-27268 GCA_016617855.1 Megalonaias nervosa | reverse complement strand
ATATATATATATATATATATATATATAGTAACGGCCGAGCTAGGTCCTAATAATGCTACATTGGATTGTGACACAAGAGATGAGTATGCTTCTTACCAGCTGACTAAAGACGGGAGAATGGAAACTCGAACCCGAACTGAACCATTATACAAGATGATTCATTTATTAAGAAACATTGGAAAATGTTGCAGTTCATAACCATGACAGTCTTGTTGTTTGTTAACTAAGATAGAATACTATAATTGTCTTGCGGTTCAGTTTGGTGCAGGTGTAGGGTGTGTGTGTATGTGTGTGTATGTGTGATTTGGATTTTTAACTTAGCTTTAACAAATTTTCAGTCACATTATTCTGACACCAGTCCGCCAAGTCCTAACACAAACCTCTTAATTCTGAGCACCAAGCGAGGCAGCTGTTAGTACCTTTTTATAAGTCCTTGGTATGACTCGACCGGGGTTCTAACCCGCGACCTCCCGCATCCGGGGCGGACTCTTTAGCCACCAGGCGACCGGAGCAGTCAGTTTGATATAGGATCATTTCACACAAGGTCAGGGTATACATTTGTACTATACTATTAATTTATTATATTATTACTCTTTTTGGATGAATGAAACTTATATAAGAGTTACCATATTTGGATTTAGTTGCAGTAAAGTTAACCATAGAAGAAAAAAATATGATTTTATTGTACGTGTGAAATGTAAATCTGCAAGAACACTTGCTTGACTTACCTCTTCAACTATAGCATAATACTTATTCTAACTGAATTGATATAAGTGGAATTGGCTGTCAAGTCGGTGAGGACAACACTCACAATGACTTAGACAACTAGTAATTATAAAAGAGAAACATTAATAAAGTATGTTTTTATTAATTGCTAGATCAATCAGCTATTATTTCCCTAAGAACATTGTTGGACCTATAATTTAAGAAAAGGAATTATATTTTTGTAGTGTAAACAAACTTATCTGTATGCCTTTAGCTTCATTAAGCTAATTAAATGAAGAACATACTTACATAAATACATAAATAAATAAAAGTATTCGTCTGTGAGGACAACACTCATTTGACCATATAACTGAGTTTCAAATAACAAATGATTCAGCATTATCTAGTTTACTTGTAAAAATAAAATAGAAATGAATAGAATGTTTATAATTTGAAAGAGAGAAAGGAATTAAAAACAAAAATTCCTTATATAAATATTGCTTTGTGCTTAAATAAACGTTAAAGAAAAAATTTACTGTCCGAAATACTGCCTAAAGTTACATAACTCTATAATAAACTAATCAAAATAAAATAAAAAATAAATAAAACTCACAATAACAGTGATGTGACTATTTTGATTGCTGCTCGCTGACTGACTCCAAGCAGCCCACAATGCCTTATATACTTCTTACAAAACCCACAAAACCACAACCAACAGAGCCCACAAAACCCACACATTCAAGAAAGACCACAAAACCCACAACGCCCACAAAACCGGCAGTTCTAACAAAACCCACAAAATCCACAACCAACAGAGCCCGCAAAACTCACAATTTGTGTTGGAATATTCAAACAACCATGAACTAGTATTTCTTTTGTATACTTATTCAATTTCACAATGATATTAGCAATCCATTTGACAATTAAGAATCTTAATAATTTAAACAATCCTTTTGCTTTCCATTTCCATCCTCTCTCTCTCTCTCTCTCTCTCTCTCTCTCTCTCTCTCTCTCTCTCTCTCTCTTAAGCGTAAGGACCAAAATACGTGCAATTCTGTGGAATAGAAGAGTGAAAGCATTTGGACTTGATGAAACCTTAAAACTCAACTGACACCAAGTAACTTTCAAGAACCTTGGTCGTCGTAACAGTGTGTGTGTACACTTTCCATGGGATTTACATACAGTGTTCACAATACCAATGAGGCAAAGTTGCAATATCATTTTGGGATTGTACGGTAAATTTCTTGGTTTGGAGCAACCCACATATTTTAATCCATTTAAAGCTTTGTTTTTAATAAAATAATATAATAATTTTCAAAGACATATTATTTTTCAATAGCAAATGTTGGAAGGCCGCATTCCATTCCCCCTCACTGTGTTGGTTGGTCAGGTATATGGAACGGCTCCGGTGGCCTAGTTGTTAGAGCGGTAAGTCGCGGGTTCGAAACCCGGCCGAGTCATACCAAAGACTTTAAAAAATGGTACTAACAGCTGCCTCGCTTGGCGCTCAGCATTAAGAGGTTAGTGTTAGGACTGGTCGGCCTGGTGTCAGGATAATGTGACGGGGTGGGACATCATGTCACATGTCTGCGGCATGATGCCCCAGTGCTAGACATCACTATAAACTGTCACACTGCAGACATATGACTGAAAATTGTTAAAGCTACATTAAAAATGTAAATCACACACACACACACACACACACACACACACACACACACACACACACACTTGTCAGGTATAAAACTAATCATCAATGAAAACAAAGGACATAATGGCAAATTACGTATCATAATTTGCAACATCATGCATTTCACGTTATCATGGGCAATTATAAATTGTTGTACTTTTTTTCTTCATTCTAACAAAAACAAAAGGTAGATTATTTCATTCAATCCATTCTCTTATTATTTTACCTCTCTATTAAACCCTTCGTTTGGACTTAACTATGGTGATTAAGTATTAGTCCCAACAGCAACATAAGCTATCTCGTTCATTTTCGTTCTCCATGGCAAGTATTGTTTGTGAATTCGTTCCCAGCCTTAACACTTTTAACATTCTCTCTGCCAAACACCTATTATATCCAATGTTCAATATGACTGCATACATGTGGAAATATACTGCAATCGTTTCTTAAATATAGTTTGTGATACGGTCCTCTGTTCTGAGTGTCACTTAGCAGCGAAAAAATATTGATCATGCTGAGAGTTTGCAAGTATCTTTCTTACACCTTGTTTGGCAACAATGATGTTTTCATACACCATTCATCAGGAATCAATGTTTATGAAAGAAATAAAAATCATGCAATAATATTATGAATTCTTTTGAAAAGAATATCATTTTACTTAAGGAAAGATATAATAAATTCCTCCAAAAAAAGAAACTCTTCAGCTTTGTTTTATAAAGATAAGCATATTCCAATATTTTACATTGTGAAGTTTAAGATTCCCTATCATAATTTCTCTGTTCTGTATCTCTTGAAACAAAATTCATATCGTATGATATAATACAATCAAGAAAACGTAGGATCTCACTTTTGAAAGAAATATTAGCAGCTGAGTGAAATCAAAGAATTAGTTTAGTTTCAGAAGGGAGCAATACTGGACATGCCTCTACAGATCAACCAGTTGATTTGCCTGTGGCCCATGCTTTCCAAACTACAAAACAGGAGAATGTTACAGAAGGTACCTGGGACACTTTTTCTTGTAAAACATTAGATCCGGATTCGTTAGCTCTGAAAAATGTAACAGGTTCAGGGCAAATGCAAAGATTTGTTCCTGGTGAAGGTTTTAAAGCTTTCGGGTCAGGTACATGTAGTAGTAAGCGTTTTAAATGGAAAGCGAATGAAGTTCAGTGTGCAGACTATGTAGATTTGACTATGCTACGTAGAGTGTTTTTCATATTGACTAATAGCTATGAAATCAGATATATAAAGTTTATACAATATACGATTTAAAGAATAATTATGGTTAGTAATGTGGTATGTCCGAGTTGTGTTTTGAAACATTATGCTTCAGATATGATCACTTACATCTATACCACCATGGTTAATGGTGACGACCCCTCATGATTTTGTGTCCCATAAATTTTATTCCTTGAAAGTTTTGACTTGATATTTTGCATTTGAATTGTCCTTTGATACCTTACTTTAGAGTTAAAGTATATCTGTTCTTGGGTAATGATATTTAAATCTCATTTTCTGTAGTAATACATGTACATATAGATGGTCACATTGAGATAATACTCATTTATTGCATAATATGATAAGGTTTATCTTATAATATATTTCAATCTTAAATTCAAGAAAGATAAATTGTGATATTAAAAAGTTAACTCTTGTTTAGACAGATTTATTTTAATGTTTCCAGATTTTCTGAAATGATGTTCATATACCCAAATGTTGATTGAAATGTACCATTGCAATACTTGATGTATATGAGCTGTCTAGTAAAACAAGGGTGCATATAGGACTCATGGTATATGAAAGAATGCTAACCAGCCTAGAAATGGGTGAAGATTAAATAGAGTATACATGGGTTTGGCTGTCCATGATTGGTTTATAGTGAAAGTAACGTTTTAGTAAACAGAATTATTTAAGAGCTTGTTCTAGTTGTAACTGAGACAAGATAAATTGCTTTATTGGTGGAATTTTAGTTTTTTTGCAGACTTCACTTTGGAAAACTCACTACTGAAAATTGCGTTCACAAATATAAAATTCTTGAATTTTTAACATGATGTTTGCACATGTTTACTATGGGAGCCAAATTAATACAGAGCATGAGTCCTTAAACGATACAGGCAAACCCACTGTTTTAGTGCCCTTAAACAGCCGACATAAACTCATCTTCATTACATGACAAGTAGACGTAATTGTTTACAAATTAATGCAAAGTCATGCACACTTGCTTGAACGTCTTCTTAACAATTATCTTTGCATGTCCTTCAACAGAAACATTATCTCCTATTTCAAGGAAAACACGTTTATTGGATGTAATATGACAGATTTACTAATCATCATCATCGTCATCAGTCACGTAGTCTGGTAGACCGTTGGGGCACCGCATGAGACCGAACAACCAGCTTCCTCCATTCCTCTCGATTTTCCGTCCTTCTCAGTGAGTCGCTTAGTGTCAAGTCTGTCCACTCCCGAATGTTGTCTTCCCACCTCTTTCTCTGCCTGTCTCTCTTTCTTCTTCCTTGTACAGTGCCTTGCAGGATTGTCTTGGCAAGTCCTGATGATCGTGAGACGTGCCCATACCACTGCAGTTTACGTTTCTTCACTGTGCTCAGGAGGTCTTCGTGAGGCCCAATGGCTTGTCTGATCTTTTGCCGTATTTCTTCATTGCTGACACGGTTTTTGTATGAGACGCCGAGGATCTTTCGGAAGCATCTCATCTCTGTGGCTTGTATCCTTTTCTCTAAGTCAGCTGTTATGGTCCATGATTCACAGGCGTAGAGAAATATGAAGATCGCCAATGAGCGCATCAGTCTGACCTCTGAACTGAGTGCGACGTTCTTGTCGCTCCAGATGGGCTTCAGTTTTGTCAGTGCTGCTTTTGTCTGCGCAATCCTGGAGAGTATTTCAGGCTTCGATCCTTCATCTGTTACAATTGCCCCCAAATACTTGAAGCTGTGGACTGTTTCTAGCTTTGTACCTTGGACCCCGATGTCAGTTCTGATGCCCTTGGTGTTGTTGGTCATCATTTTGGTCCTCTCTGCACTAATTTCCATGCCGTAGGCTGTAGAGGTTTTGTCGAGGCTCTCTACTAAGCTAGCTAGTTCTTTCTCATTTCCTGCTAGTCCATCAATGTCGTCGGCAAAACGTAAGTTGGTTACTGTTCTGCCCCCGATGCTGACTGTCCCTTCATGCTTTTCAAGCGCGTCAGCCATAATTCTCTCCAGAAAAATGTTGAATAATGTGGGAGAGAGCAGACAGCCTTGTCTGACACAGACTGTCGTTCTGGACCAGTCCCTATGCTACCGTTGAAGTATGCTGCACTGGTGGCCTTGTCATTGAGGTGCTCTATTACTGTAATGAGGTTGGCATTGATGTTGTACAATCTCATGGTCGCCCATAAGGCTGCATGCCATACCCTGTCAAATGCCTTCTTGAAATCCACGAAGACGTGGTACAGATCTTGTTGCTGTTGGAGGTACTTCTCGCACAATATCCTGAGGTTGAAGATCTGCTCTGCTGTGCTGCACCCTGCTCTGAAACCTGCCTGCTCCTCGGCAATGATCTTTTCAGCCTTCAGCAGTATCCTCAACATGACTTTGCTTGGACGGCTTATAAGACTGGTTGTACGGTGGTTTCGACACTGTTGCAAGTTAACTTTCTTTGGGAGGGTGATGATCAGTGATTGGTTCCACTGAGATGGCCATACTCCTGTCTGCCAGATCTTTTTGCAGATGTTTGTGAGGGCGCTAATCATTGCTTCTCCCCCTGCTTAGATCAGTTCTGCTGGGATGTTGTCCACTTTTGCAGAATTCCTCTTTTTCAGCGATCTCACTGCTGCTTCTACTTCTTCACTTAGAATAGGGTGATTGTCGTTGTTAGTTGCTGAAGGGACGTTCAGTACCTCTGGATCTATTGTGGCTCGGTGGTTGTAAAGTTCTGCGCAGTACTCTGTCCATCTTTGCAGAATGTCTTTTTCTTCTGTAAGGCAGTTTCCGGCTTTGACCTGTAAGGAGGTAACTCGCCGTTGTTTTATGCTTGTTAGATCTTGGACCAGTTGGTACGCTTTCTTGCTGTTGTTCCCTTTCAACTTTCCTTCAATGTCTTTAGACTGTTCTTCTATCCAGTTCTCTTTTGCTTTTTTTCATACTTTTCTTGACTTCCCGGTTGACTGCCTTGTACAGCTCTGCCCCTTTTGTATCGTTCGTTTTCTTCTTCAGCCCCCTCCTCTTGTCACACAAGTTCAAGACCTCAGCTGTGACCCAGGGCTTCTTGACTGGGCGATGTCTACCAAGGATCTCGCTGGCTGTTTCGGCCGTTGCTGTATTAAAGGTGGTGTTCAACGTGTCCATGTCTTTATCATCAGCGTTGAAGATGGTGAGCGGTGCAAATTTCCCACCAATCATTGCCCGGAAGGCTTCTGCTACTTTGGGATCTTTCAGTTTCTTGAGATCAAACTTTATTCTTGTGTGGCTCTCTTTCTGGACCTTCTTTAGATGAAACCTGAAGGTCATCATCACCAGATCATGGTCACTTCCAATGTCCGCTCTGGGAAAGCTTCGAGTCTTGGCGATGTTTACACTTGAATGTATGCGCATCTTCACCATGATGTAGTCGATCTGACTGTGATGGTCTCCGCTTGGACTGTGCCATGTCCATCTTCTGGATACTTTGTGTTGGCCGAAGGTGTTTGCCAGCATAAGGTCGTTGTAACTAGCGAATTCCAGGAGCCTCAGGCCTCTCTCGTAGGTCTGTGCATTGCAGCAGCGCCCACATGTTCCTTTCCAGTTCATGCAAGCGTCCTCGCCTATCTTGGCATTCCAATCGCCTTGCACAACCAGAATGTCTTCTTCGGTGTTTTATCCACAACTTCTTGTAGCTGGTCATAGAAGTCTTCCACATTTGCGTCATCATAGTCTGATGTTGGGGCGTATGCCTGTATGATGGTGATGTTGAATGGAGTTGCCCTGAGGCGGATGGTGATGAGCCGGATGAAGACTGGCCGACATTCCATGACAGTACTCACGCTGTCCTTGTGGACAAGAAGTCCAACTCCCTGCTCATGTTTGTCCTCTCTGCCACTGAAGTACAGTTTGTGGCCTTCCAAAGTAGTTTTTCTCCAATGTTCTTCCATCTTATCTCACAGAGTCCTAGGATGTTCCAGCGGTATCTGTTCATTTCATATGATTAGTGATTTACTAATATAACTTTTAAATACAGTAAAGGATATCAGTTTGTGAGATAGGAGATCGCCTAAGGACTGAGAAAAATCAATGATCTTAAGACGCAGTCTGAAATCCACAACGCCATCGAATTCTACAATCGGACAACACGGAATACAAAAGCGGGACTTAAAAGAATAAGACAGAGTGTGTGTGATTTACATTTTTAACGTAGCTTTAACAATTTTTCAGTCATATCGCTACGATGTCTGCAGTGTGACAGTTTATAGTGATGTCTAGCACTGGGGCATCATGCCGCAGACATGTGGCATGATGTCCCACCCAGTCACATTATCCTGACACCAGGCCGACCAGTCCTAACATTAACCTCTTAATGCTGAGCACCAAGCGAGGCAGCTATTAGTACCATTTTTTAAATTCTTTGGTATGACTCGGCCGAGGTTCTAACCCGCGACCTCCCGCATCCGAGGCGGACGCTCTAACCACTAGATGGAGTTATTTTCAAATCATGCCAGATAAAACAAGACCAAAAATTGTTATTGCAGCAACGTTTACACCCATAGCGGTGCGACAAGAAATGCAAGTCTGAGTAAAAAAGATGATGTCGACATCATTTCAATCATTGTCATAAATGTAAGAAGTAAACAAGAAAGATCACATCTTTTTGGGGCATCTTCGTCCGCCCCTGCTCGTCGGACAAGCAAAGGATCACACCAAAACTGCCATCACAATTACGACAAGCAAACGTGATTGAACATTGGTTGACTTTATCAATATAGACCTACATTTTGGGGGTATTTTGTACGAACTCTTTAAAACACCGAATTTCTCAATCGAGACTTTCAAGGGCATCGGCAAAATGACACAGCCTGAAACCAGAGCTAGTGTCATCGAACATTTTGAAAGAACATAATATCCTATGTGGAAATATGTTATACATCACCAAAAGCAAAACTATATAACACATGCTGCAACGACTTGCAAAATACTACAATGAATTGTTATATTGCAGTATCTGACGTGCACAGATAAAAGTTACAACTCATAATACAATGGAATTATTTTATTGAAATCGCAGAAGACGTAGAGCAACATAGACCACAACAGTAATCATATTCCTACCGTGGGTTTGAAACGGGAGGTTAGGTTTGGATCTCTGAAACAAAAACAAACAATTTCGTGAATGATATTTACCGAACTTTACACCATAGTTATTCGCGTGACAGAACAATTCTATGGACATCCTAAGTTTATAAATCAGATGAAAGGAATAAATGCATTCTAAAGTGAACTTTTGATTTCCTGAGATACAGCGAGCGGCAAGAGAGACTAAAGTGTCCACGAATTACAATCGATAAAGGAACATTCACGGTGGTCAAGGTTTCACCAAACAAGTGCAAGAATGTTGGATAGGTTATTCTCGTAGCTTTAATACGTTTTTAAAAAGTTCTTGTCATGATTACGATGCATAGCTGTAATAAGTTAAATATTGTAACATTATTTCAACGACTTTTCAACAAGACAGTCAGTGTAGGCAGTTCAAGACAATTATTTTGTCACTGTAAAAAGACAGACAATGCTAATAAAAGACAGAGAGAATAATAATAAAGAAAGTGATATATTCCTTACACAAGTATGTTTAATATAAGCGTACTATGAAAATTATTGACATCGCAGAAAAAATATCTGAGCATGCAAATATTCCAGGGCTCGAACTCAACTCTAACAAGTTATCATTTTGCTATTTAACATACTGATACGCCAGAGGATTGATAACTGAGAAAAATGAAATAGACGTTTCTTGCTAGTGATAGTTTCCGTTCAAAGTATGAAATATGCTAGTGTGCATAACAAATATCAAAATTTAATTTCGAACCCTGAAAACACGTCCGCAAAAGACACCACCAAAATATCCTTAAAATATCTACCAAATTCCATCTTTTGTGACAGGTAGTCTGTATTAGCAAGCATATGTTTTCGTCTCAATGTATTAATTATGGCGACAGATGATACATTTCAAGGTATGAATAGGGAATAAATATATGCTCTGTAACACTGTTACTGTAATTTGGCTATCTTTTGTCAAACGTATCCCATCTGCAGTTTCAATAAGTAGAA
Organism: Megalonaias nervosa; assembly: GCA_016617855.1. Lineage (NCBI taxonomy): Eukaryota > Metazoa > Mollusca > Bivalvia > Unionida > Unionidae > Megalonaias > Megalonaias nervosa. The sequence continues at coordinate 17,587 of JAECUM010061810.1, read as the reverse complement.
TTGTTTTCGATATTACAATTGAAAGTAACAACAATTTTGAGCCTAGACTAATTTGGTATGTCTTTATTAAATCTTCATTTATATATAGAATATATATAGAATTTTGCATATATAAATGTTACCTTAATTACATCCGTAGTCTGTGTTTTGTCTCTATGTCTGACGATAATATTTGGTTTTTGTTTTCTCAAATTCAGAATTATTTGTGCGACTAAATTTGCTTTGTATCCATATTAGCTAACCGACAATCCCCCAACACGATTTGATGACCCTGCATCAATAATGCACAAAGAACTGAAGCCATAAGAAATAATTCTTAATCTTCTAACGCACCGAATTCGAAACATTCGTTTGACAAAGTTGTATTTAATTGTATCCGATCAATTTTTCATATATACATCTACAGCCTATTTACTTTTGTATTAAAGTTTATTGTAAATTAGAGTCAGAACTGATTCAAAATATATTCTCAATGACTTTATACCTGAAGGTAGTATTTGCCTTGTTTTGACTCCTGAGTTCCAGATTCCTGGGTCAAGGCGTAAAAAATAGAAACAATTCTTGTAAATGTTCTTAAAACTCGGGCCACCTTGCGCCATTATCTTCCCTGCAAGTATCACACAAAGCCATACTATGTATATAGTGTGAAACACATATCCCTAAAAATAAATCGTGTTTTTTCTGTACGATATTTATGACCTATTATGCAATTAAACGGATGTCAGAAAATAAAGTTTTCAGTTAGGTGATAAACAACTGTCAATGATTTTCCTCAAGCGTTGTGTCGTGTCCTCTTTCCGACCAATCGATGAAATATAAAATGTTTAGCAAGGGTCACTTCATTAATAGCAACACAAATCACAAAAGTCGCTGTATTAACATATCGAGAATTTATTTTGAAATCGAGCGACGCCAAATAAACAAGAATGACCAGGATATAAATAATTAATTTTATTCGACATCACCTCTGTTCTCAAAGCCAATTATGGGTAGCCCGAGTCAGGGAATATATGTAATTTGCTGTGAAATGTTAGAAAATCGATTACAAGACCAGTTGGACAACAATGATTCAGGCCTTTCATAAATAATAGTAAAGGCGATATCAGCAGGCTAAGAGAGACCCAATGAATAAGAATCGAGAATTTCTTCAGGAAATTACTTTAATGTATAATATGTTGTCAAAACGATTTCAGCTGTATTTTAGGATCAGTTTAGATATGTATTTGTTGGATCAAATAGACGTTTGATTATTGACTGTTATCCTCTTATACATTTTCTATTTATTTTCGACGGCACGGCTCTGTTCATCATATTTTATATAAACCTATTTGCGGTTCTGGGTTAAAACACTTATCTACCTCCTAGCCAAAGTCATCAAAAAAAGAACATATTCGCGAAATATTGTCCACCCCACAATGAACGATGCAGTATAATACAGCCTGGTGAGAAACCTAACTGCCTGTTGCTGAGAATGACTCCCATTGGTGAGTATTATCCAAGTACAACGCATTTTGACATCATAAATAGTAGAGAAGGAAATTTCAGACAAAATATTATATTCGTTAGAGGAAATGCCAAGTTGAAATTACACTTTCTCAAACAGTCCTTGAGTCTTTTGTAACTTTTGTATTCATAGTACACAGGAGACGCTTGACACCAGGGGGAGAGTGGGACAAACATGATCAAAGAGATATTTTGTATTGTCGAGCCAGTTTTGAACCTTTTGTTCACCAAGGAATGAATATTGTGAAACACCGTCATGTCGCAATTACAACAAATCATCCACAATATGATGGTGGATTGACAAACTCAAATCTTAAACATCTGTTACTGAGTGCGGGTTAAATACACAAATCCAAACAGGAAATGGGCTATTTAGACGCAAAGAAACAAAAATAAAATTTGATCACACATGCAGCAAAGCATTGTGTCCACATCCAGTTAGCAGAAAGGACGAGGGACGGCAAGGATCATGAGAGGAACAGTCATACGAGACCTTGACATTTTCGATTGCAAAGTGCTTAAATAGCAAAGATGACGCATAGATATTCTTGCAAGTTGTTGTAGAGATCGATACATTTTCCATGCCTGCTACGACAATGAGGATGGAATAATTTCCGTGGGTAAATTGTCATCCAGTGTCCTAACTTACTACGTCCACCCATATCCAGCGGGAAATCAAAGTGAAGTATATATCGATCGGAATAGCAGCTATATGTACCTCAAAGTGAAAGTGGTCAACAACGGAAATGCACATCCAGACCAAAACACTAGCGTAGCTTCCAAGAACAATTAAATGCATTCTTTATTTAATGAAGTAGAATGGCACCTTAATCAAAGTTAGTCAGCGACAGCATAGATATGCACCACTACCGAGCCTTGGCAAATTTGTCGCTTACTTAACGGAAAAGAAACCATAAACACACACCTATATGCCTGTGTGTTTTGGAAGCCTAAAACATTAAACAAATTCAACAATAACACTTTGCATGATAGTGTTGACCCGGACTATTTTGAGCTATTTAGAGACTCAAAAAATCACAACCTTGCATCTTCATGCATGGTCGTAATTTAGTATTCATTGGCCGCTTGAGTTTGGACCTGGGTCTGCATGATATGTAATCGTCGAATGGAACATATGTACGTCGTACGATGAAACGTAGTGGTACTGTCTTTCTGATGTCTAAAGCTAACGATTTCAAATCTACCATAGAAAAATGAAAATATGAGTGCAGCGTGTTGAAGTATTGCCCAGAGTAGGAAATGAGGATGTCAAACTTTGCCCAGAAACACAGCCAAGTAACTTATTCAACGAGTGGAAGCCAACCATTGTATCTGCACGCTGATCCCAAATCCAATATCATGTGTTCAGGTTCATTACCTACACTCTCTACATCTGAATGTCTGCATGCAGCCCTCGATTGAGATATTAGAAAATAAAGTAATCCGGAACACAGAAACTGTGTGTACCAGACCTGTTGAAGCCACATTTACTCAAGGTAATACTCGAGAACCTGACTCATTCATACTAGAAACCAATTGCGTATAAGCAACATCCTGCAGGAACATATGACATTCTTTGGCGGGCACACCAGACGAATATGGCATGGATCATTTCAACTGTATAAAACCATGTCCTCTATTTGTGGCAATACAGTTGCTCATACTAAAGGCAGCATGGCATGTTGCTAATACGGACACAGATGCATATATGTCTCAAGACATACTGATTGCAATGGCTACTTTCAAATACGGCCAGGGACTGTTGTAATACACTCTGTTTCAGAGAAAAGTCCGTCTGTGCTACACTCTTCTGTAAACGATATTAAGCAAAACAACTGCAAAAATACAATAAATAAATAGATCAAGCTGAGATCTAAGGGGTCCTACTTAGCTGACTCAGTCTTGCTGCATGCAATTATCTTGATATTGCTATTGTTAAAACTAGCAAGGAAAAATAAAAGCACCTAGTACCCAGCCCTCTTTTACCTCCTTTAATTTAATGCTTATTTGAAGTACTGAATTTTCTTTACTTCAAGGTCACTGTCGTCGTTGAGTAATGGAGATAAGCTTATATAAACGATGATGACAAAGGATACATTGTTTCCTTTATACAGGCAATATGTCGGAAGGTAATGAAGAAATTACATTTCGTCGAGATCCAGAGATAGACACGGGAGAGAATTGCTTTTTTATATATATATATATATATATATATATATATATATATATATATATATATATATATATATATATATATATATATATATATAGAGAGAGAGAGAGAGAGAGAATGTGCTTCCTACCAGTGCGCATCAGTTATATTTATGCATTTTACTGATTTTATGCTACATTTTTTATTCTATTTACATACCACTAATCGCAATATCATGGGTACCACGTTATCTTGGGCAATTAGAAATGGTTGCACTTTTGTCCTTTTTGAGTCAAAAACAAAATATATTCTGCATTATTTCATTCAGTCCATCATCTGATTATTGCTTCCTTAAATTAGATGTAACTATTGTGACTAAGTACAAATGCAAACAGCAACATAAGATTTCGCGTTCATTTTCGTTCTCCGAGGCAATTATTCCTTGTGCATTGGTCGCCCGTCCCACATACCTAGTTGATAGATCCAAGATTTAATACAATTCTGCATATGTGCAAACATAATGCAATCATTTGTTATAAGACTGGTTTTTGATACGATTCTCTGGTCCGAGTGTCACTTAGAAATTAAAATTATTTTCATCAAACAGTGATTTTGTAAGTATCGTTTTTAAACCGTGATTGGCAAAATTTATTTTTTCAAGCAATATTCAGCAGGAAGTGATATTTGTAAACAAATGAATATAATGATATAAAATTGTGAATTCTCCAGAAAAGAATATCCCTTTGCCTAGCAAACATATAAGGATTTCCTCCAAAAGAAGAAACTCATCACCTTGTTCATCAAAGATAGGAATACTCCAATCTGTTACATTGTACACTTTAATAGTCCTTTTCCGATCTTGGGGCCCCGAGTGGCCGAGTGTTCTAAAGCGCTGATCGTTACCGATCACTGCCATCTCACCTCTGTCTGCGTGGGTTCGAGTCTCGGATTCGGCCAATGTGGGTATGTGAGAAAGCTTGCCAGTAGCTTCTCGAGGGTCGGTGGTTCTTCCCGGGGTTTTTCCGGGTTCTTCCTCCACCATTAATACTGGCCGCCCTGTATAGCCTATCGTTTGCTGAAAAATGGCGTTAAACCCCACAACTAACAACAGCAAACAATTTTCCGATCTTTGTTCTGCATCTCTAAGACAGAATTCATATCGTATGAAAACGGGTGAAAGCAGTGCATTAGTTTTATTTCAGTGGTACGCAGTAATGGACAGTCCAATACTGATGAAATAGATGTCATGACTGTGGCCCATGATTCCCAAATTACAAAACAGTGTAATGTTCCAATGCTCCCCTTAGAAATATTAGATTCGGATTTATTTAAATCTACGAGTTTAAGAGGTTCAGGTCTCGTTGAAATATTTCGTTCTTAGTTAAGTTACAAAGGTTTTGAGTCCGATTCACCAAGTAGTAAGATGTTTTCATCTATCCACTTCCACAATTCAAACACTTCAAATGACAACTTCCATTGAATGAACAACCATAATCAACATCCGCGTTCAAGTCTCGTTTCATCCATCATAAGATGTCATCATGCCTTCGGTTATCAAATATTTGGTCACAAATTTGCAGCAACGAGAAGAATTCAAGCTGGATATGATATGGTTTGCATTTCACCTTAGAATGACTGGTGTTAAACTGAAATTTCGATATAAAGATAAACTGTCCTGATTTTAAAAACTATATTATGTTCATACACTATATGCACCCATGTGTGTCGATGTTATTCTTATGCACAAGTTTTCTTATAACTTTTGGAATTTGTCCTGAAAGCATAACATTAACCTCTTAGGTTCAAGTCTGTAATATTAAGACAGCATGTTAAAATGTGACTTCAAGAATTGCTTATATGCATGTCATGTATATACAGGTGAAGAATTCGCAATTATAATATCAGTTGGCACGTAGAACCATCTTTCTGTCAGTCTCTGTCTCCGTTTCTCTCTCTCTCTCTCTCTCTCTCTCTCTCTCTCTCTCTCTCTCTCTCTACTATCTATCTACACATGTATGTATGTATGTATGTATGTATGTATGTATGTATGTATGTATGTATCTATCTCTCTATCTATCTATCCATCTATCGTTAAGACTCTAAGGTCCTAAACTAAGTAATAAAAGGACCCAATACCAGCAAGTGTTGTAAAATGCAGCAAATAATGTATTTCCCTAGAATACAAAGTAAACATTTTAAAAAGAACTCACTGTATTGTAAATTAAATCCCTAAAAGTTACATCACAATTCCAAATGCATAACGTTTCAACTGATTTCCAAATAAAATCAAATATTGAATGTGTTGATGTGCCTGTAGTCTCGAATGTGCAATGGCTTGAAATGTAGCTATACGTTAACAGCCTTGTGATGCCTTGCAATAAAATAATCCGAAATATCCTTGTCTGATTTCTCTATAACTCCAAATAAAAGATATACTCTAAGAAGTATTAATGAGTGTTTTATAATTCCAAACTTAATACTGACGACAGCCAAAAGGCTGATTTTACTTCGGATATTCAGGTAGGAATGAAACTTTTCAAGTAAAATATTTTTGTACCCCTCCACTTGTCTTGGGTCACAATTACCATTTTCTAGAAATACTCTCTCATCTTAATGGAAAAAAATTGTTCTTGAACGCTCCACGGTCAGAATCAAGACTGCAACTATAACTCAAACCGAAGTAATCATGTTTAAAATTAATAGTAATCTTAAGACATAACCTACAATGATATGCAAATATTAGCTATGTATTATCTTGTTAACAAGATAAATGTTACTGTATCATGATGACAATTAAGATGGAATTTGAGTTCTTGTCACGTGTTTCCTTCTAGGAAATCCAGATGACCTAAATTCTAATTGGCTAACTGCTAAAGGACCTGACCTTCTTAACAAAGTTAGAATGATCTGGATGTGAATATTTGACACTCACCCTGGTTTTGTTATTACATCTCGGTTCTTTATGTTAGGGATATTTATTTGATAATTCCTTAGCTGTTTTGGAATATTACTGCGAATTAATTAAAGACATTTTCGATTATATCATTGTAACGCATCAAGACTGTTGAAATATTAAACTATTTAAGACTCTTGTCATATTGGCACAATGGATTGATCTTCATTCGGAACACCATTGAAACTCATTTGGAATACTCTACACTTTTGGATATGTGATATTGTTGAAGACAACAGTCTTATCTGTGTAAATGATGTATTTGCTCCAATGAGATATTTAAGTTGAGGGCGATGGAAGAAATCAAGGGTTTACTTATTAATATTATTTGGAATTTTTATAATTCATTGTATAACTATTTAGATAATTTTATTTCCCCTAATATGAACTCATTGGTGTCATCAAGCGTGTAATACCTGTAATTTAACCATTGTAAGTTATGAGATCAAGAGGACGATAAGAAGATATTTGTGTACGCGATGTAACCAAATTTAATACTTCCAATTAATGTAAGTAAAAATAAATCAAACTTTTGGTGATCGTTCTTATTCATTTTGTCCTTTTTAACTGTTACATCTTATACTTGATGACAATATTATATCTTAGCCTGGTCATGGGGACCGAATTTAACTCGGACCGTCTTCTCTTTAGAAAAGACACTAGATTAGAGAGCAGCATTGTGCAATAGTGCAAAGCTTTTGTTATAACGGGTATAATATTATAAAATTTACAATAAATTTATCGTCTACATATTGCGAGTGTTGATCATTTGCTGCACAAAATGTAGAGATTTGAACTCCGTAAACACACTTAGGAAGGTTAAAACATTTTTTCCCAGACAGCAGTATTAGCGGAATTTCTTTTATAATCGGGTCATTTTTATCGCACAATCTTGTCAGATGCAGTAACATCATTATTGAAACGAGTCATTTATTTTTTTTTAAGTAGAAGAGGGTTATACTAATCCAGAGCATTTGAAAAGGTTTCTTCTTGACTCTTCAGTGGATAATGAAAACAAGAAAGATCTAGAGCAAAACTGCATTTCACTTGGTCTTAAATTCGGCAATTCTACACCGATAAGTGGATACGGTTTCTTTGAAGCCGTCTCTGCCCAGTTGAGGCGCCTTAACTCAGAGAAGGTGGGTCCAAAAACACTTAGAAAAGCTGTGGTTGACCATCTTTTGAACAGTAAAATTTTCTAACTATCTATCTATCTGCCAGAAAATTTAACTCTCTCTCTCTCTCTCTCTCTCTCTCTCTCTCTCTCTCTCTCTCTCTCTCTCTCTCTCTCTCTCTCTCAATTTATCAGTCTGTCATGCTATTTATATATTTTCCTATCTAGCTAGCTATCTTAGTAGACAATAAGTGTTAACAAAAGCATAACAACGATCCAGAAAACAGTATAAATCATTTTCGGAACCCATTTCCTTCCTCCACTTTGCAAAGATAATGCTCTCTGAAAGTGATGCATTCTTTCAACCTCAATCGGACACAGAAATAAAAGACGTTATACAAACGCACTAGCCACCACCTTCTCTCGCCCCTTATACTTACTAAAAGGTTTTTACCCATTGTCTCTTACGATACTCCGGCATATAGTCTCTCACGAGCAGATGATTTTCTTACGACTCGGATGAACAGATTAGACAAAGGAGCTCATCTTTGAAAGCTGACCAGTGTGTCTTTCTACATCTTTAACTTCCATACACTGATAGCAGCGACACCTGGCTCATTTAAAGCAACCGGATGTCTGACAAATCCAATGCATTTTGTGTAAGTACCCAAGCACCATGATTTATTAAGGTGTTCGTTTTCCTGGACTACCACTCTAACCACTAAACTTCGAGCACAAACCATGCAGCATTGTTATTACTATGCCACTTTGCTATATGTTTCAAAATTAACTTAGTCCGTTCGACTAATATTAACATAGCATGAATGCATACACTACTTAATATTTACATAGTCAACTGATGGGAGTGTGCGCATTGATGATTTCCAATTTGAATCCTGGCTCACTGAAATGATGAAAAAAGGCGAGTTTGCAGGTCCTGAAGCAGTATTTGAAACAGCTCGTAAGTTGAAAAGGGACATTGTAATTGTGACAAGCCCTCCAAATAGTAATTAAGAGAAAATTGTGACATGGATTGTTGGGGAGACAGACTTCTCATGAGATCCTTTACTGCTTGGTCACTGCAAAAATCAGTACTGGAGTCTAGAACCAATACGTGAGTATACAACGTTTAAGTTGATCTTTATGTTTCAACATAAATTTTAAAAGTACCAAATAATCCGTCTACTTTATTTCTTGTGTGTATAATATTTAATTGCGTGTAATGCAGTTACCACATTCTCATCCTTTGTCACAATAATCTTATAAACTAATCTTAACCTTATATTGTTTGCAATCTATGTACACATAGCTTTATTTTCTATTCTTGTAGTTTGCAAATAAAATGTAGCGGCATACGTAAAATATTTAAAATAGTCAATCTTTTCTTATTGTGGACAGCAAACGAAAACAAAATGGTAAATAATAAATTTCAAATCCCCCTCTCTCTGTTTATGTATTACTCCATACTCCGTTATAGTGTTAGAACACTTGCAGAATATAAAATATTAAGATCTCCTACGCACAATAGATAAGCAAACTTTGACGTTGAGTTCTTAACTGTCTATCAATAGAACTAATTTTGCACAGTTGTTGAGCTATTGCAACCAGATTTCAGTACAAAGTCTGTCACATACAACACCAACGTCAATAGGTGACTCATCAGTTTATGGTCGTGTGACTGTTACGAACTCCGTAGAATATATCAGGCATTTATATTTAACGCCATCAAAAGTTATTACCAGCAAACAACTTTTGTATTACAACTGAATAAATGTTTTTCTCTATTGTTATATATATATATATATATATATATATATATATATATATATATATATATATATATATATATATATATATATATATATATATATATATATATACTGTCATTGGTTAAATAGATCGAGGTAAAGAGAATGTATTTCCCTATAATATTTACGAAATTAGATATCTATTTAAATTGGCATCTAATATTCTCGCACTAGAAAGCACAGCTGCGGTAAACTAACTCAATAAAACAAATAGTCGGAAACATCCCGTTGTCGATTTCAAAGTGCAAAATAATTGTAATGTGAAGGTCCTAATGTTGCGCAGAAAGTGTATCTCTACTCCCGTTACGACAGTAAAACTCTAGAACGCACCATTATATTGAATTTAAACGAAAAGCTTGATGCATTTACGTAAAAGAAAAACAGGTAAGAAATTAATCCATAATATGCTTGACATTTGTTTTTTTAACATTTTGTTAGTGTTTCCTTATTTTCATTCAATGAGGAGAAAAAAATCAGAACACAAATAACTCTGTTGCAATGCCGACAACACAACGGCCATAGGCATTGTATCGATATCGAAGGACAACTGAAGTGTTAGCGAATTTAAGGCAGAGAACAAAGAAGTGCATTAATCTAAATGTTAAAATTACCATCTTTTAAAAATGCACAATTCTTAAAAAATGAAATGCTAATGAAGCTAAATGAGAATACTACATTTTAAGATCTATGTGAAGATCGTTTATCAACGTGTACTGTTCGCGTCAGATTTCCTTGTCATTTTCTATTACTACTTTTTCAATGCTGCTTCCAAAAAGATGATTTATAAGTGAAATGTTCATTAAGTCATAAGAACCCAGTCTTCAAACCTTTTTCTTTACTTGTTTCGGGTTGATAATGTAAAATATCACAGGTCTGAAAGTATCTATATGCTTCATCGGCTGCTTATAATGATGGATATATATATTGATGCTCCATTTGCTATTTTGTCGTTGCTTGCTTGTCTTTAATAGCCGTAGAGAATAAAAAAGTGTACCTCTGTTTAAAGAAGTGGTAAGGTTCTAATATCTTTTAGCATTTTGAATTGTTTGCTCTTCCTAGTGCAGATTAAACTTCTACTGCTTTTAAAATAATGTTAAAGGAGATGTGATATCATTAGATCCTATCAGAGATATGTATCTTATTTATCCGCAGATAAAGCACCAACCTCAGGTTTATGTTGTCACTTTATTATTTACATAACTCGAACTACACATTTTTTTCATCTTTCTCTCTCATGCAAAAATTGGAACTGTACCACTTCTGCTGTTGATAATGACTATTAAGGTTGTACTTCACGAAGTCTCCGTGAAAAGTGTTTTCAACAAGCAGAGAATATTCTAGAAACATAAAGGATAACAACTGTAGCACTTGTTGGCGTTCCTGATCAGCTAGAAAAAAATGTTCCATCAGTTTTGTTTTAAAATTCCACAAGCCCTGTCGGTTTCAGTAGATACACGTATTGTTCTCGTGTTTTGGGATCCTAACTACTTTGTGTTGTGTTTTACACATTCAAAATCAATACATTTTCTTCGTTGGGACAATTTGCATTTGTTCTATCTTTGACTATGTTCATGTACATATCAAGTTAGTGAAAACTTTAATAATTTTAACCAGTCCATGTTTCAATCTTTCCACAGCAAAATATATGTTTTGTGTTAGAAACAAATTTAAACATTAAAATACAATTTAACACCAAAATATTTTTTTTTTTTAATAAAACATTTTGTTTTGAATATTATTGCAGGGTTTGTAAAACAGATATCATTTCCAAGGAGTCTGGCCAATAAAGAATCTCTCTAAATTAGAATAAGAAAGATTATAAGCATACACATTTATATAGGAAGCACTAGATATTCGCAAACAAAAGACTCCTTTAAAGATTTTTTTCAACTTACATTTGTTCGAGTGTGTTTTCTCACTATCTCGTTTAATTTCAGCCACTTTCCTTCCCTGCAAAGCTTTTTATTAATATACTTATGCAGTATATTTCAGCATTCGTTCGTTTTCTGACTGAGTAATGCTGTCTCTTTCAGTCTGCTCTACTTCTTGGTAATTAAAATTTAACCACGTTTATGATTGATCTCATTGTATTGTCTCATTGCTGATCATTTAATTTTGCTATTTCATGATTTTACAACTCAATCAATGAACGCTTCCCTACATATGTTGCAGCGACACTGACCACTGATTTGCTAACGCGAGGAAAAAACAAAACTGTCAACTACTATGCCTCTACTTTTCCACGCATCTCTCTAATGCTGACAATGAAACTGTTAGTTGAATCCCACCGTAATTGTTTATAACAGTCATTACATTTCTTGTAAATAATTCGTGAAAACAATAACGAGCGAAATCGTTTCAAACATGAATGATGATAGTTAACTTAATTTTTTGTACGAATGATTTACACGAGAGAAATAGATAAAGTTATAGGTTTTAAACTCCTGCTGACTGATTTTGTACAATATTGTACAATTCAGTCTTTGGCTATGGAATCCTAAGAGTAGAGCATTTTAGGTGGCGATGGCCCATTTTCAAGCTATTATGGCTAACAAGTAACATCAATATTTTCTTCTTTTTTTACCGAATGCAGCTATTTCCTGTTTACCTGTTTTGATATACAAGTTATAAAAGCCACGACATTTTTACACAATTCTTATTTTCTTTTTGTCACAGATATATTCTATTTTATTGATTTGATTTCATCAGAATATTTGTAACACAAACGGATAAAATCTATCCTCTATAATTAATCTCGATAGTTGTAAGAAAGAAATTGATCCAATACATATTTCCCTACCAATTTCTTCCCTTAAATTTTATTTAAAAGTTTACAATACCCTTTGTTGCTGTATTCGTTTTTTCCTGATTGAGTTTATCTTATTGTATCTGTTATACTCGTTGATTATCAAATAAACGTCTCATAGATGATTTTGTTTTCATTAATCATTTTGCTTTCGTTGACTCGTGTATCAATGCTGGAAATTCTGATGGTAACACATGATACTATTTCATTATGCTTTAAAAATTGTTTTAAATCAATTGTTCCTTAAACCATTTAGACTAATAAATGACCGTGTTGTACTAACGCCAGTCTGAATAAGCAAATATGACACTATTACAGCTAAATCAAGCCCAAACCGTTTGTCAGGTCCCCATTGTATTAAATGTGTCAGATCAAATCATTGCTAACCTTTTTAAACGTTTGCAGTAATAGCTAGCATTGTTCAATTTTTGGTACTTGTTAATGTTTTGTTTTGTAATTTTTTTTTTTGTATTGTTTTGATATGTTTTGTGTTACCGTATTTTTACATCACTCATCTAACAATGGAAGTTGTTTTATTTATATGTAACAGGAAGAGGCAGCTTAACTTGATAACATATCATTGCAGAAAGAGCCTGTTAGCGCAATATAATCATTGATAATATAAAATGGCAAACTGCATGCTTGACAGGATTTTGAAAAATATTGTATATTTCCTGCTCATATTTTGCAACTATTATTGCAATTACAATTATTGTATTGTTGGCTGAAAGACCATGCATACTGATTTTTGTGTATTATAGATGATATCATTCTCTAATGCGTATTGTTCACATATCTTCAATAATTTCCTTAAACCTGTGATAGAAGGACTTATCAGTGACATATCATCAGCAAAACTAAAATTGTTAAACATTTGGTGGCAGACGTAACCCTACGTAACACTGGCCCAGTATACGATTTAACTCGTCTATGTATATATTAAATAACAAAGGGGAAAGAATACCTCCCTGCCTCACCCCATTGGTTACATGGAAAGCGCTGGATATTACACTTCCCCATTGCACATAATACAACTGTTTGCCATACCAGTTAACTAAAGTATGAACTATGTATGCAGGTATTTTAATATCAAGCAACTTTTTCAAGAGTGTCCAATGATTGACCCTATCAGATGCCTTACTAGCGTCTAAAAAGCATGCAAATACTGGGCTGCCATGTTCTACATAATAGCTGACGGTTTCCTTAAAGGGATATAGACATAAATTTGTTGATTGCTGCTTTTTAAAACCAAACTGATTATCGGAGATTGTGACTTCACATCTTTGTAGTATGATGCATTCAAATATTTTTGAGATAATAGTCGTAAGAGCTATAGGTCTGAAGTTATTTTTGTCCGCCAGGTTACCAATTTTGCTTTTTAGTAGCAGTATAATTGTAACTTTTGTGAAATCATCTGGTTTTGTGAAATCATCTGGTACAAAGTTATGCACAAACATACAATTAAATAAAATCATTAATAGCCCATGAAGTCTAGTATCTGAAAATTTAAAATGTTCCACATATAAAAAATCTGATCCTGGACATTTACCACCTTTTTGTCTTGTTATTGCATTTTGGATCTCAGATAATGTGATTACCTCAATGTGAGCAGAAGGGGTATTCAATGTTGAAGTAACACACTTCTTATTCGAATCGTTTTTAACACTACTGAGTAAGTCTTCAAAATGATTTTTCCACATGTTGCATATATTATTTTGACCATGGTTCCCATCAATGCAGATTGGTAGCTTATTGGAAGTTGTCATAGTACTTTGTTTAACTTGCTTCCAGAATTCACGTTGGTCGACATTTTCAAATTTTTGTGCTAGCGAGTCTGCTCTTTGTTTTACTTCATCCTTCTTGCATAATCTAAGAGCATACTTAAATTGTGCTCTTGTTTGGCGCATTCGGTTACTTAATTGTCCATGACGAGGTTTACCGTTATCACACCACATTAGGTAAGCATTTCGTGCAAAGTCGTGTAGTTCTTTGACACAGTCATTCCAGCCTGGTATAACCCGGTGGCCACGTTTGGATTTTCTAGTCAATCTATTACCGGATTTCGATAAAGATTTTACTATATCAGCGTATAAACCATTTATCTGTTTCATATGCACCTGATTAGTGCAACCATGGTCATTACAGATCGCAACACCATGTGGGATCTCAATCTTGTTTAATAAAAATGCAGATGTCTGAGTATAATTCAGTTTTTCGTCAGAAGTAAGGTTTGACCAATTAATGTTGTATTTCAAGTTTAAGAGTTCATTGTGGCAAGAATCAAATCTAGGAAGTAGATCAGTCTTGATAGTCATTAAAGTAGGGCGATGGTCGGACCCTACTAGGGTGTATATTATTCTCATATTACTTATAGCAGAATGAGCAGATTGTGTAGAGACACAATGATCCAACCAAGACACTGTATTGTGTGAATCACTGATGTAAGTAAAATTTGTTGTGTTGTCAACTATTAGTTTTAAGTCCGATATGATATAACCATATTCGTCACAAAATAGGCGAAGTTCATCTCCAAAGGGAGTGGATTTGAGCGTATTAGCATTCCAATCTCCTATTACATAAGCATTTATTGTATTAACATTTTCTACAATAGAATTAATTTTGTCCAAATAATCTACAAATTCCCCAAAATTTTCCGCTAGATCACATGGTAAATAGATATTGACAGAAAGCAAGGAGGAATCCCTTGTATTGATAGTAATACCTATTAATCTGGGATCATCGAGGTGTTGTACTTGTATAATACTTGCGAGAGATCTACGGTATAGTACCCCGACACCTCCGTAAGGTCTACCTGTATGAATATCGTTAGAAGATTGAATTGGCGATACCCCTGATCCATAGAACTCGTCGTGTACGGATGAGAGGCAGTCTAACTCGCTGTCGAGAAGCCACAATTCTTGTAAGAAACAAATATCGGAAATATCACATAAAGTTCTTACATTTTGTATATTTCTTGTTAATGGACGACAGTTATAAAAAGAAATGCTTAAAGTGTCCATTATGTATGTTTGAGTCCAATTTGTGGATATCATAGTTCAACTCCGACTTTGATAGTAGTCTCTAACTAATGTATTTCTTGGCCACGCATCCACGTTTATCATCGCATTGTGCGTAGGGTTATCACATGTGATTTTGAAGCTGGCATAGGTTATAAATTTCGTTTGTAGTTTTTCCACCTGGGTTGGTTTAACTCTAGAGTAATGCTCAGTATGTGAGGAAATGTCAGATTCCTGGGTTTCGGGGGCAAGTCTTGTCACGAATATGCATCTCTGTCGCATTGGACGCACTGTACGCAATTTTGAGGACGCTGCCTTTCCTATGATAAAACTTCCACGCGTTCTTGGAAACTGGTGTGTGGATTGGACGTTTGTAAACTTATTAGGCCGTCGTTGATTCAGATTTGTGCGTGATGTTTTGCGTGGAAATGCTGCCATACAGAGGTCGTTGTTCCGCAGAGAACTTGCTACTCTAGCAAAAGTTTTATCGTTTTCCATATCCTCGTCTTGGGCGCTAATGTCTTCTGAAAATGCAACCATTTTTAATGCAGTTGTGCTTTGGTTTAATTCACCGTCATCTAAATTTATTATTATCATGGATTTCTGCTGTTGTATCCCATAAGGCAGAGCAGGTCTTTGTTGCACTAATCCGAGTCTCGTTGCTGTTTTAGTCAGTGCATTGCATATCTTCGTGTGTGCTACTAGTAACGGCTCTTTCTGTTGAACGACTGGATTCAGGGATATTCCTCGTTGACCTACATGGTTGACTAATCAGCTCATGATTTGTTGTACTGTAGCCTCGTTTTGCAGATGAATTCTCGGTGTGAACAATGTCAGACTGAACTGTGTTCGAGTTAACATGGGGTGGCAATGTACGTTTGACTGTCGAACACGGCTGGGTCTGTTCACATAAACGCTGCATTGCACATAACATCTCCACCTGGACCGTCTTAAGTATGTCCACTGAAAGTCTCAAATTTTCCATGTCCTTCAATAAAACTGTCATGTCCACATAATTGTAAGATACAGGTGGCAACTTTGATAGATCCAATGCACAAAAACTTGGTATGCCATTTGGGTCTGTGGACATGAATAGATTCAAAATATATTTCATATTATTTACAGATTTATCCGTACCCCTCCTCTTTATCATTCTCTCATCTGTTTGTACCATTGAAAACAGGGTCCGTTTTGCTTCCTCAATGTCACTGTTACAATATGTGTCCACACACAGTTTCACTATATAATCATATGGCAATGTATTTGTTTTGTTTTGTACAAAACAAAGCAGTTCACTCACTAGTTAAAAATCCTACCTGAAAAACATGTTAACTCTTAGTATGAAACAATACAGAACTTTCATACTTCATATTTGTATAACAGCCCAGTGGATACATAGGAAACGCTAGACCATATAAGCAGTTTTACAGGGTTCATCTTTCTGATTTGTTTATAAATTATTTGGAAGTAGAATCTTGCATCTACGTTCCCTTCTTCATCTCATTCAGTGAGGTACGTTTACGTGCACGCTTAAATAAATTTGACTATAAAATGGCTGCTGAAGTCCACCTAGCTCATAAGCAAATTGAAAAAAGCTATCGAGGTTGAAAACACATATTCCATTAATAATTTCTTTGTCCTCCTGAATTCCACTCACATGAATCATTTCCTGACTACGTTGGGATTATATTGAACGTACAGTTAAGTCTTAAGGATAAATGTATCTGGAGGAAGTGGGAAAGGCAAAGCAATATTTATCATTGTTGGAACGACTAGCTGCCACCTTTTAATGTATTGGAATATCGTTAATTAAGCACATAATGTGAACGTATTGGAATATAATCAGATTCTATCCTAGACTACTGGAGAGAGCGCAATAACTTTTTCTTTGGTCACAGTTATCCAAATGTGTGGCGTTTAGCAGGGCTAATTATTGGGAACAAGGATGCATATTCTGCAACATAATGCAAGCGATTGCCAACCGATTTGAGGAAGTTAGGCTAGATTTGATTAATAAATGTGGTATTATCATTAAATATCAATCATTCGCCACTTTCTTAGATGCCTGAAATTTTAGAAAGGTTTTAGATTTATTTTATAAAATTATTCTTGTAGCTAAATTTAAAGTCTCATAGCCTTTGTTGGATGCTTAATAATTTGCGTGGTCCATACAAGTAAAATAAACATAGCATTAATGTATACAGTCTATAATATCTATACAGACGCCTGATGGT
>JAECUM010061809.1:0-20981 GCA_016617855.1 Megalonaias nervosa | reverse complement strand
AAATGCTAAATATAACCAGTATAGTGGGATATAGAACATGTTACTAAAAATACCAGTTAGGACTGATGTATCGATGAATCAATGTTGTTCTTTAACATTTGATTGAAAATGTGACGATGTTAAAAGATATTTCTGATTTCGAACCTGGTTACTATAACTCCTAGCACCGCTAATAATACTATATTCTTAACTAAACCCAGGTACTCATGGGAGCTACAGATTTATTTTCCAATGACTGTAGTTAAAAACCGAGTCGTTTATATATATATATATATATATATATATATATATATATATATATATATATATATATATATATATATATATATATATATATATCACTTTACTACTATTTGCTACTTCATTCATTCATTCATTCATTCATTCATTCGAGAAACTCTGGAACGTAAATATTCAGCATATAACTATAATAATACTTGAAGTTGTTAATCCTAATGCTTTTGATAAATGGGAATAATAATAATAATAATAATAATAATAATATCAACACAATGGGATGAGCGACATCACACAGTATTATCATTTTAAACTGACATTCTGTCTGGGATTATTTGTAGAAGTCATGACTGAATGGACCGCACTATTAAGTTTGTACACTCCTACGACAACAGCCACTACTGCTATTACATTCTGAACCAACGTCACTGGGTTCTATATGAACCAACGTCACTGGGTTCTATATGAACCAACGTCACTTTGTTCTATATGAACCACAAACTGTGCAAAAATCAGATACTGGAGAAGGTCCAATTCTCGGATACTGCTTGGTCAATGTTATTGAAACTTGTCAGCTACACGTGCCTGGTGAAAATGCACAATAAGGTTTTACTTTCTTCCTCTGGGGGAGGGGGACATATAGTTTGTTGTTGTTGCAATAATAAAAGAATGGCGTAGATATGAAATTAAGTCAGTTCTTGCTTCTCCGCCCACAGTGAATTCAGGATTTTTGTTGAAATTGTTTCTGTATGTGGTTGGTGTAGGTGCTTTCCTAAAGAAAAAAAAATGTTCAGGATTGGAATTAAATTCGCCCGTCACTTCTTCCACACTACTTGGAGGCTTTTATAGACACTTTATGGATTAGATATGTCTTTGGAGTAGATGCGAAATAGCGTTTTCCTTTTTCTTCTTGCCAATTAATGGAGACATGTCTTGTGAAAAAGATATTTTGAGAATACGTCTCTTCGTCTCTGCTTCTTTCTCAACGTATTATAATTTAGTTTGATTATTTTGTACTTATGCAACTTTGTATTATATTTTTGCTGGAAATTCGCAAATGTGCATGAAACGTTATATTTCATGAAGGTTTTGAGAGAGAGAGAGAGAGAGAGAGAGAGAGAGAGAGAGAGGTTGTATGCCGTTTGCCAGATGTGTGTGGGTATGCTTTTCCATTTTTGTACAAGTGAATTTGAAAGTACCTTATACCACAAACTCATTTAATAATAATAATAATAATAATAATAATAATATGGGCTTAGTGATGCGCCTAATGTTTAGAAGTTCTAAGAGCTTTACAATATTATATAACACATAAAAACAAATACAACGACAAGATTACAAAAACAAACACCATGAAATTATAAAACAAAACCATGCTGACAATAATTAAGGAAGTAAACATTATTAAGTCGTTAAGTCTATTCTTGTAGTCAGAATAGGTGCGTTTTAATAACACACTTTAATGAGATAACATTGTCCTCGATTTAAGATCAATAGGCAATTATTTCACGTAGCTACCCCAAAGAACGTTGTCCGTATGACTTCGTTTTAACAGTTGGAAATATGAGAATACGAGCGTAGAAGAGGAGCGTAATTTTCTAAATGGGTTATACTCATGGGGTGAAGTCAGACTGGTATATTGGACTGAGCCCAGTCCAATATACGCAGCATAATGAACAGATTTCGTGTTTGATTCGAACGGGTAGCCAGTAGAGGTTACAGAGCAGGGGGAGGTGTACTCAGTTCTTTGTACTCAAGGATAATCCAAGCAGAAGTAGGGGGTGTATGAGGTAGAGGTATCATGACGTAGATACATAGTCTCTACAATCGTCAAAATAGTGATAAGACGCGTCTTTTTGGAGAATAGATATACAAAATATGGTGATGCTGTGTTGGCCGTGACTCGGATGCGGGAGGTCGAGGGTTCGAACTTAGGCCGAGTCATACCAAAGACTTCTAAAAATGGTACTAACAGCTGCCTCGCTAGGCGCTCAGCATTAAGGGGTTAGTGTTATGACTGGTCTGCCTGGTGTCAGGATAATGTGATTGGGTGGGACATGGTGTTACATGTCTACGGCATGATGCCCCAGTGCTAGACATCACTATAAACTGCCACAATGCAGTTATGACGATAGCGATATGACTGAAAAATTGTTAAAGCTACCTTAAATATCCAAAACACCACACACACACACACACACACACACACACACACACACATTGGCCGTGAAAGGAGGAGATCAGATGTAATTCTTCACTGCATATATCTTGCTTTATGTTTTTCAAAGGTTCTCGGGTTGATGCTGCTGCTTTTGTTCTAATTTATCTCACCGTCATCATTTTCGTCATTGATCAGCATTTTATCATCACCATTTGATATTCCACTGCTTTCCTTTTCAGATGATGCTACTCCCACGGTCCCACTGAAGACCGGAAACTGATGCTTGGGTATTAGATACATTCACGGTGCCACTGAAGATTTGAAACTGATGTTTGAATATTAAATCGGTTCATTAAACCAGAACCTTGCAAACAGGGTTGTTTCATTCAGTTCTTATTTACTCCACTAATATTATGTGTGAATGCATGCATAAGTGTTATAGGATGCGGCCGTATGCAGTAGCTATTTCATCACCTCATTATAACAGTGGCTATGTTGGTGACAAAGATAAAATTCGAAGAATGTAAAAATGAAGAATTAAACAAAAGCCTCAGGAAGATAAACCATTGAAATAAGTGTAAATAGGAAGTCATACTTTACGATAGTAACAATGGGGGCTAGATTGAAAGTCACATTCGTGGTTATATTATTATTATTATTATTATTATTATTATTATTTATTATTATTATTATTATTATTACTTTACTGGCTGCAGATGTCGAAGGGAATTCAAACGATGATGCAGAATGTTTAAATAGATTTAAATGAATCAAAATAATTGTGACAATTTGAACGAAACAGTTACTAATGACTAAATTGTACATTTTACCAAACGTATTTCTTCGGAGAAACTCTAGCGAACCTGAGACTTTGAATATGGTTCAAAGAGACTTGCGCACATATTCGAACCTTCATACTAATTCTGTTTAACTAAATGTTTAGTTTAAACCATATTTATTTGAAAGAGTTTGTCAAATGCAATTACAAACACATGATTTGGGGGATTCAGTAGAAAGCATAAGCTTATTAGCACTGTCTCCCCAACAAATAAGAAAATATCGACGACGGTACCAATGGTTTTACAGAAAATATGCATACAGTTACATACAAAGCATAACAATGAATAAAAACTAATTAAGTGCAACTCAAATGGTAGTTACTTCAGTCAATTAATTACATCTCTTAGTCATCCTAATATAATTTTGCACAGCTAGAAATATATGTGTGTTGTTTTCTGCAGTTTAGAGAGGGTTGCCAAATGATATTGTTTCAGTCACAAGAGTGAAAGGGAGCGTGTATAGGATTTGATATCTAAGAATTGAATATCTGGAACAAAATAGAAAAAAATTGTTTTGCATTTTCAATTTCACCGCATGAGCAATACTTGTTATTAAATATTCGTATATAAATCATAATTTAAAATACTGTAATTTGTTCTTAGCCCAGTATGCATGATATGTGACATTCTATCACCAGCGTAGTAGTAGCATGGAATGGTTTCTTTATTGCGATTGAGGTAGGTTTTAAAATTATATATTGAAGGGTTATTTCTCACTTCAATGGGAAAAATGCTCCATAGTCTAATCGTAGAAGGTAGAAATGAATCGTGGAACAAGGTCGTTCTGCACACTGGGTATCGCAGATCGTTCGAGGATCGAATGGATTAGGTCTTCTGTTCCGTAAATAACGGTCGAATCAAGTCTTGAAGATGTATGGGAGCTAGTCCGTGGTAAGTTTTAAATAATTGAAGCAGTTTATGTTTGTAACAGCGAGAGTTTAGGCTTTCCCAGCTAGTTTAATGATACACTTGTGAAGGAGATGCACATGCACGTTTGGTTGCACCTGTTATTATTCTTATCGCCTCAACATTTTAGATTTCATTGAGGTCTTTATTATGCATTGTACAATTGTCCCAAATGTTGTCAATGTAGTCAAAACTTAGAATAATATAATATTTGTACATTTTTTCTAAGGATAATCGATCTAGTTTAATTTCTCCCAGTCTTTATCGCAATTGTATTTAATGTATGCGTGCCAAGTGGTATCACTGGATAATACAATGCCAAGATGTTGTGCTGAGAAACCTCTTGTAGGTTTGTTTCGACCATGCATAATATAGGACGATCGTTCTGGTTCTTTTTTCGTGTTATTAGCATTGATTCTGTCATGTCTGGATTAAACGTAAGTAACCAACATCTGGACCAATCACGTATCTTTTGAATATCGGTGTTTAAGATTTCGCCAGCTGTGATCTGATTATCAACTATTATATATAATGCTGTATCGTCAGCTTATAGTCTGATTAATGATTCTATATTTTCAACAATATCATTGATGAAAATTACAAATAATAGTTGTCCCAAAATAGACCCCTGGGGGACTCCAGCATTAATGGATCGAACATCTGAGGATTTTGAATTTATAATAACTCGTTGTTTTTTGACAGTAATAGCTTTCAAACCATAATAACAGATTTCCATGAATATCAAAACTTTTTAATTTTGAGAGAAAGTCTTTGTGCCAAACTCTATCAAAAGCCTTGCTAATATGGAAAAAACGGTCCTAACTTCCTTTCCTTGGTCTAGCGCAGAACAAATTGTATTGTAAATGTCTGTTAACTGATGTGTTGTCGAATCGCCCTGTGAAAAGCCTCATTGATTATGTGAAATTATTATGTCTTGATCAATATAATTGTTAAAGTATTTATATAAACACTTCTCAAACACTTTAGATAGAGTACATAGTAAAGATATAGGAAGACAGTTTGACTCAAAGGTTTTAGAACCTTTCTTATACACGTGCACTATGTTTGCTAGTTTCCAGTGATCTGGAAACACCGAAGTTTGCAAGGAGATATTGAATAAGCGGCAAAGTGGATATTTAATTGACTGTGCAATTGTTTGCAGCAATTTAGGGTGTAATAAGTCAGGGTCACATGTTTTCGACGGATTTAAACCTTCTAAGACAGTATAAACATCATTCTCGGTTATTTTAATCTCATCAGGTGGGAGATATGTTAAATCTCGTAGAGCTAACGTGTGATTTTTTGGTAAGTTTTCGGTTTGTATGGTTGACTGCTCACAAAAGAAATCATTGAAAACTTTTGCCTTCACTTATAAACCTTATCATTCACAATCAAATATTCGCATGATTTCGTTTTTGACTTTCCTTGAATTTCTCTAATTAGTTTCCACCAGTCTTTTTGGGTTTCCATGTGAAAACCCGATTCTTTCCATCAGACTGTTGTAATAATTACATTTCGATTTCCTAATTTCGTTAATACCATGTTCCTCTTGTTTGTTCTGGTATATTTCCTGAAGAATGGGATTAATTTATAATTTGTCCATTAGCTTAGAAATGCCCAGTTCCGGACACCAACAATTACAGTGGTATTTCGTTAATAGATTTATTGTGTTCAACTTGTTTAAACAGTACTGAATACCAGATTAAGTACATGGTCTAATGATAATAATATTCTTGACGAGTCACACGCAACATTTGGCCTAAAAA
Organism: Megalonaias nervosa; assembly: GCA_016617855.1. NCBI lineage: Eukaryota > Metazoa > Mollusca > Bivalvia > Unionida > Unionidae > Megalonaias > Megalonaias nervosa. The sequence goes on along the minus strand of JAECUM010061809.1, from coordinate 15,072 downwards.
TATCCAATGACATGCAACATATTTATTGTACAATCGGTTGAAAAAAATGTATTTGTCAAAGAAACGCTATAATATTAAATATTTCCTTGTCTATTCTTTTAGAGCATGTGATACCGTCTCTCATGCCAAAATTTAGTTTTCAGTACCAGCAAAATGTATACATGTATAGGGTAAATGCATGTAAATACCTTAATTAGTATTGAATCATGTTCTAAGACTCGGGATTTGTAACAGGGTACATATATATAGTATCTTTATAAATGAACATTTAGATGGTATAATTGCAATTTTTATGACAATGATGTTGCAAAGGTAATTCTATTATAGAAATAAAAATTCATTATTTATTTTATCACTTTGTCATCTCAAAAACAGGTACGAAAGTTAACCCAGAAAGAACAACATTAATTATTTTCAGAATGGATCATATAGAGAGAATATTTTTGGAATTGTCTGCTTAATAGACTTCATTTAATTCAATGTCTTTAATTAGATAAATATGGGCTGAAGGGACAGGCAAAATGTTTTTACCACTTGCATCTTATTGTATACTGTATTTAGAAAAATAGCACTAAGATTTTCGAGTTATTTTATTTTTGTCAAAGAAATACGAACTCCCATGTTAATCGTCATAAATCGGTTGCACCCGTTGGAAATAGAGCATTGCTAGTACAATGATGCAACAATTACTGAGTTTACTGTGTTTGACCATTATTTGTTTATAGTTTTGGGAAGTACTTAAAAGCTAAGTCATAATTTTACTAGATATACATGAAATTCCACAATTAAATTAAATATGGGGTATGGCACATTTTTTCCTTTTTCACCCCTATACCAGGTCTTTTAATCCGATCCTTTAATGGTAACCTACTAAAAACAAGCTACCAGTAATGATATATTTGTGACGGTTTAGAAAGTATAAAAACTTAAATTGGGGGAGGAGATTATGCCCTATATTTCATGTTGCTGGGGGATTTTGTAATACACCCATACATAAGCTACATCTTTACCCCAAATTTGTATGGGTACAGCTAAACATATATTGTCTACTCAGGTTCAGACATGAATTGAATGTATATTTATCAACATCAATTTGGTTCCACAGTTCCGGATCTTTTAAACTTTTGACAGCATGGTCATGCTAAATTTGTACATTGGTTCACAGGTCTGGGGTATGACTATTCAGAAGTAAATTATTCAACATAAGTTTTGCAAACTCTCCCTTAATGTCTCTTTCTCAACCAATAACGCATATGCAGATAAAGAATGTGGCAGAGGCCCAGTATGTGTTACCTATTGTGGGAAACTAGCAGAACGTCACAGGACAAAATGTCCCAGTCAAAAAGTCACAAATACACATAAGACAAAAAAGTTACAGGAATAAAAGTCACACATTTAATTATCATTGTAATGGTGGACATGTAGGACAAAATTTCTCAAAAGATAATGTCACATTCTATAGTTATTGCAAATAATGATTACAATACACTGAGGGCTTTAAAGGAAAGGAAAATTATTTTGCGAATGAATTCTTAGGAGAACATTGTAAAACAAACATACGACATTGATATCACCGAGGTGTATTTAAGGCTTCTGTTTAACGGGTAAAGGAAGTTATGATAAAAATATACAAGTAAAAGTTTGGTTTCAATCTCTAATTACCATTTAAAGGAGCAAGTACAAAAATTAAAAATTTTTAAAGACTTTATTAATCATTGAAATTAAATAATTCTTGAACTTTCAGCATTACTAGTGAGTAACAAGAATGCCTTTATTTATTTAGTAAGATGTATAGTCTTATCATATTTTTGTTGCAAACTGTTATAAAATATATTGAAAATATTTCTTTTTAAAAATCATACGGCTGCAATTCCATTTTTAAATGCGTGTTCTTCAAGGAATTTCCTGGTTCCTTCTTTGGTTAATTCCAAGAATTTACTTCCTTTGCCTTCCAAGCCATATTCTAACTTTTATCTAAAGGCATGCCTCTAATGATGTGCCATTTACAGTCTACCAGCAGAAAGTGCGTTGCCAAACATAATTCCTCTTATGATGATAAACAGACCATTATATATTTTCTTCGATTCATTACACATTCTGTGTTTGCCTAGTAATGACTTGAAGTGAGAAAAGGTAGAAATTTGCAAGTTATGTTCTGCTCATATTTAGGTACAAAAAGTATATAGTTTGTTCCACACAGCATCGCGAACTTTATCCTATATGTAACTCAGTAAACTTTCAGGTCAGTATCATTAAATGTAACTAAAAATGCCTACTTCGGTTTAAATACTTCATGTGAAACGAATTAGGTACATTCAGTTACACTGAATGACGCAAGCCTGAAAATTTACTGAGTTATAGATACGATAATATTCATGATGCTGTGCTTAGCGAACAATATAAAGACAGAAGAGAGGAATAGTTCACATATAGGAAAGAAGAAATATTTGATAATCATGATGCTTTAAGTAAATAAAGAAAAATGTTATGTCTTTCTTTTTATTATGTTCTCGTCTTTTTCTCTTAGTTACATAGTCTCAGTTTCATTTACATACATTGACATTAATTTTAGTTTATTACCATATTAGGAACTTCATAAAACAAGGCGTTTACAATCCACCACAATTTCATGCGTGCTTTAGAATAGCAGATTGAATTAATATAAATATAATAATGGGATTGTAGTCTCCTCCACTCCATATGGTTGTTTTTTGGTTATCGTTATCTAGGAGATGAATGACCACAATCTTATTGCCCGGATCGAGTAAACAATATGATAAAATATGAAATTAATGGACAGACTAACATCGATCTGAACAGAGATATATAATAGAATAACAACAGCCCACTTATTTAAAATGTAACAATTTTAATCAATTACATAATCATGATGAAATCGAGCATAACATTTAAATGATTCACTTCTCTGAGAAAAAGTGTTACCAAATTTTATGCGAAATTCAATTAGTTTTTCTGTGATACCGACTTAACAAATTTCATCACATAATTGAGTGACTGATCGAATTTAAATTGCACGCTTATCAGCATCACCTGGTTGCTTCCGGTCTTTTATAATTCACTGTTGTTAATAGGCTGGAGTTGCCGTATTTCTTCTCTCTCTCTCTCTCTCTCTCTCTCTCTCTCTCTCTCTCTCTCTCCTCTTTGTATCATCAACCGTCTTGGCTGTAGACCGTGCCCGTTTTCATAGGGCGGTACAAGTATTGAGCTATGTTTTTCCTTTGTACCTTTCCTTTGTGATTTTAGTCAGGAAATTCCGTCTGTCTCTTTTATGGTTTTCGGATCTCACAAATACAAAGACACCTGTCCCTTGGACAATTTATTAAACGAGAAGAATACTTTTTACTCATACCGGAGACAACTTCCCCTTTAGGCAGAAAAACTCGGACTGACTAATATCCCGAGGGATATTACTTTAAAACCTCCAATTTCCTCAGGAAAACACGCCCCTTCCTTCAGCCTTAGCTAATCGGATTCCTTTCTGTAACCATAAAAATGTTAACACTCCCATCGAAGTCAGAATATTCCTAGTCCACATTTATTAATGACGATTCTGCAAAAATATCATTTTATAACACCTGTTTGAAATGGCCCAAGATCTCCCAAAAATTATTGCGATGGTTTGCCTAAACCCTGTCATTCAATACACTTAACCCTATATTGATAGATCTGTCGGACCGTTATCGAACGGGTTTGAATTAAAATTATATTCATGCCCCAAACGAACACATACAATCCCTTGCAGTCAGCAGTTTATTGCGACTCTAGCCCATACGTATAACACAATGTTTACCTGTCACGCTGACCACCACAGAATGCACAATGACATTATCTCTACAAAAGAGTGGCAATGTGTCAGAGAGTGGGGTAGGTAGATGCGGTGGTTGCTTTGTCACTCTTGTTTCACAGTAGGCATCTATAATTTACCACATACGCGTTGGAATTTCGAGTGCACTCATCAAATCTCAGAAATGTTTCTATTGTGGAGACGTGAGATTGAAACTGTAAACCAACCACATCTGTCAAGCATACTTGTTAATCTTATAAATAATCTCGATAGTCAAGATTTATGCTAAGATTTCAAAATACAGTATAAAAACTGGAGTCATGATGAAAATCAGGTTTGTCGTAGAAAAACAACCTAATACATTGATACAAATGTTTGATGTGTGGGAATTCTTTATACTTATTTTCTTGGAGTCGTTGATGTGTAAGACAGTATAATACACTTTATGCAAAGAAGCTTTGATTGTATATATTACATGTAGGATATTATATTATTTTTAAAGAAATAAAACTGTCCGAGAATCCTGCGCAAACTACAAAATATGGTATTTTGTTCTCCGGTTTGTTGTTGTCTGCATAAAGATGATCACTTTTATACCGAATGAAACAATGAATACATATCATTTTCCATATGGAAAATGAGCGATTTCTTCGCAAAGTCGAAGTTTCAATCTTTATAAATATGTGCGTATGGTTACATACTTAGATCTAATGCTTACGTTAAATGTATATAAATGACACAAGGAAGACAACGAAGCAAACTAGATGTAGAACAGATGTGTGTAGATAATTATCATTCACATACTCGTATGTGTATTTTTGTGAGACCAAGCAGAGAAACGAAATGTGCCATTTCTGACCCAGCCCATTGAGTCATGTTCCATCCTTAATCTGCTAAGTGCTATTGTTATTCCAGTAAATTACCTTCAGACATTTTCCTCAAGTTTAAAATCAAGGTTTTCAATCTATTGCAGCTGCCTGATTATAAAGTCGACAATATCTTATATGTTATCGGACTCCGTAAACAAGGCAATTAACCAATCCTAAGGGTGTGTACAGATTTCTCTTTTCTTTTCTTGTAACAATCGATAAAGATATGCCACTAATAATGTGAAATGCAATAGGCACGGAACTCCAAGGTCGCAGATAGCTCATACGTGCGAATTAGCTATTTTTAAATAAGCATCTGCTCGACAGGATCCAATGTTCTACAAAATGTTTTGTGTGCGCAACATATTGACTGATGTCCTATAAGGTAGAGGAGCGATGACAGCATATATAATCATAGTTATTTTAGATCAGACAGCCATACAAATAATGAAGAAAATGGAAACTTGAGGCAGAGTTATGACAAGATATTAATGAAAATTGATCATTGCGGCCAAACAAATTATTTCGACGTATTTTGTTATATTTGAGTTTTACAAGACGCTAAAAAATTTGCTCGAGCGGTTCACACATCGAGGAAAGAATGTGTCGTAGCTTTGGTAGGGAAATATGTCATATTGTGAATGATTAAAACGTATAGCACCTAGAACATTAGATCAACTATTTCCTTGATAAACTTTGCAAAATCAGTGAGGAATAATATAGTCTGTTCCTAATTTTATGATAATGGCTCGTAATGGTACTACATTAAGTGCAAGACATTTTAAATAACTTATCATTTCATTTACTTTTCAGTTAAGAAAATATTGTATAGAACGATATTTATGAATTCAGATCAAAAAATCCACTCTCAGCTTCATCAAAAGTTAGATCTGATCGCATATTCTGGACATTTCATGCTTGATTTATCTATTGATTAATTTGTACAGGAAAAATATTTTATAACTCTTAACCTTGCATTAAGATCTGCTTACATCTGCGATTTCGTTCAAATGTTGCCTCAGTCTTAATGAATAATCATAGCTGTAATACTAATACAGGTTAATATTTCAAACAATTATATCACATGTTTATGAATTCCCAGAAGTTTATTTATTCTTTAATCCGGGTGATGAAGTGGTAATTAAATGAGAGGTACTGAGAGATAGGTACTGTTCAGGTCTAGATAAGAATTCATCCTGCCTTTGGTGTTCCTTTATTTGACGTTTGACATTCTTGGAGACCAGTGCCCTTTTCATAGATAAATGTAAAAGGTATCATCGCTTTTATCTCGAATGGAGTAATTGTAAGTATTGTTGCAAGTGGAATTTCGAATGACCATCAATAATCTCCGATTAGAAATGGCATGTGTGGTGGATCTTTTATCTCCATGCGTTTAATGAAGAAATGAATGAAGGAATTCTCTTCCATACTAAGGCTCAATATATAGGAAGAGAGTAAGGTAAACCCTAATCCATTCTAACCTCTAGTCCATTCAAACTTGGATTGTTTCCTGTCATGAAACCATCACATTCTTTAAGGGAGAAACCACACACATACCTCATACCATAAACGAAAATTTGGCACAAGTCCACCTTTTGAAGAGGAAATAATGAATTCCTATGCAACACCATGCACCTCCTCTTCCTCTCCAAGACCGTTAGAGTCAAGATCGGCCAAGAAAGAGAGATTTTATGTAACCCCTGAGGTCTTTTCTCACATTCAACCTACTCTAAGTGTGACTTCCAAGAACATTAGGACTGTATATCGTGCATTAAGGTATGTATACGTATGTGTATAGGGTGAAATGTAAAGAGTTTTGCGTCCTAAGGAGAATAATAAAAATTAGCTGCATTTATTATAGACTTATTTCTGTCTATGTCAAATTTGTTTATGTCAAACGTCAAATAAAGGAACACCAAAGGCAGGATGAATACTTATCTAGACCTGAATTGTGCCTATCTCTCAGTACCTCTCATTTAATTACCACTTCATCACCCGGATTAAAGAATAAATAAACTTCTGGGAATTCATAAACATGTGATATAATTGCTTGAAATGTTAACTTGTATTAGTATTACAGTTATAATTATTCAATAAGACTGAGGCAACATTTGAACGAAATCGCAGCTGTAAGCATATCTTAATGCAAGGTTAAGAGTTATAAATTATTTGTCCTGTACAAATTAATCAATAGATAAATCAAGCATGAAATGTCCAGAATATGCGATCAGATCTAACTTTTGATGAAGCTGAAAGTGGATTTATTGATTTAAATTGATAAATATTGCTCTGTACAATATTTTCTTAATGAAAAGTAAATGAAATGATAAGTTATTTAAACGGTCTTGCACTTAATGTAGTACCATTACGAGCCATTATCATAAAATTAGGAACAGACTATATTATTCCTCACTGATTTTGCAAAGTTTATCAAGGAAATAGTTGATCTAATGTTCTAGGAGCTATACGTTTTAATCATTCACAATATGACATATTTCCCTACCAAAGCTACGACACATTCTTTCCTCGATGTGTGAACTGCTCGAGCAAATTTTTTAGCGTCTTGTAAAACTCAAATATAACAAAATACGTCGAAATAATTTGTTTGACCGCAATGATCAATTTTCATTAATATCTTGTCATAATTCTGCATCAAGTTTCTACTTTCTTCATTATTTGCATGGCTGTCTGATCTAAAATAACTATGATTATATATGCTGTCATCGCTCCTCTACCTTATAGGACATCAGTCAATATGTTGCGCACACAAAACATTTTGTAGAACATTGGATCCTGTCGAGCAGATGCTTATTTAAAAATAGCTAATTCGCACGTATGAGCTATCTGCGACCTTGGAGTTCCGTGCCTATTGCATTTCACATTATTAGTGGCATATCTTTATCGATTGTTACAAGAAAAGAAAAGAGAAATCTGTACACACCCTTAGGATTGGTTAATTGCCTTGTTTACGGAGTCCGATAACATATAAGATATTGTCGACTTTATAATCAGGCAGCTGCAATAGATTGAAAACCTTGATTTTAAACTTGAGGAAAATGTCTGAAGGTAATTTACTGGAATAACAATAGCACTTAGCGGATTAAGGATGGAATATGACTCAATGGGCTGGGTCAGAAATGGCACATTTCGTTTCTCTGCTTGGTCTCACAAAAATACACATACGAGTATGTGAATGATAATTATCTACACACATCTGTTCTACATCTAGTTTACTTCGTTGTCTTCCTTGTGTCATTTATATACATTTAACGTAAGCATTAGATTTAAGTATGTAACCATACGCACATATTTATAAAGATTGAAACTTCTACTTTGCGAAGAAATCGCTCATTTTCCATATGGAAAATGATATGTATTCATTGTTTCATTCGGTATAAAAGTGATCATCGTTATACCGAAAACGACAAACCGGAGAACAAAATACCATATTTTTGTAGTTTGCGCAGGATTGGATGATATTTAAAATAGTATAAAATGAATATCCTGTAACTAAAACTCTCGATGTTGTGTTTTTCTTTGCTCTTTAAGGCAGCGACAACGTTTAATCATTAACTAATAATATGAATTTTGAATTTATGCTAATCTGAATCCTATTGTATTTACGTTATGCCGCACATTTTTGATAACATGTTTCTTTTTGTGCCAGTATTAGAATTATTAACAGATACAAAGAATAAGATACAATGTACTGTTTAATTTTTCAAGTGGAAACATATGCTCCCATCATTTAAAAACCGAATGAGTATAAAATACTAATATAAACTATTCTTACTACGTTGTTAATTTCTTACCATCCCTAACAAATGGAAATAACGCACAGGGGGTTGTCCTATAATGCAGCAAATACCAGCGTAATAACGTTAAGTCTGGTAACTATATCGTAAGTAATTATCTGAATCAACCATTAAAACTGACAGCTCACTAAAAATCAAACGTTCTTTCAGTGTGAATGCACACAGTTGCCAGTAAAATGAAAGAAGACTGAGAAGACTGCAAATAAGGGTAGAATCACTTATCACTGATGGGAAACTATTTTCATAAACCAATCTGCATTCGATCCTATTCGTGGATGCTACATGTGAAAAAAAACTGTAGGATAGAAATCTATAGTATTTATTGATTTACATATAACAATCTGAATACAATTATTGAACTGAATGTTCAAATACATTTCTAAATCTATAGTCTCGTCAGACAAATTTAACCAATGAACTTTCGAGAAGCCGTCGTTATAGGACATACACCACTACTTTCAATAGACATCTTAGCGGAAGCATTGTTAATGATTAACCTTTGATTAATAACTATTAAAACAAGCTAGAACTAGTCTTTCACTGGGTAGACATTCGATAATTTTGTCCTGCCGGAAATGCTGAAACACAGAATATGTGTAGCAGTTTTAAAAAAGAAACAAGTCGGGGGAAAATTACAAAGGAAACTATCCACCCCATTGCTCATTATAGAGGTCAGGAATGTGACTCAACGTGTTCTCTGTATAGCTCAGTTAACATTTAATGACAGTAGATCTATATAAATACCAAATGCGCTATTTTGTAAAGAAAAAAAACATAGGCAAGTAGAAATAGCGGTGTCGGTTTCAACAAATCCTACAAAGGAGATGAAGATTTCACTGTTAATTAGGTCACGTTGTTCCCATGTTAGATCTCACGCAATTTCAAGCACGTGGTTACTCAATATTGGTTTGTTTCACAAGGATCTCTGCTTCTATCCTCTGTTTGGGATTGCGTAATTTCAAATGTACATACACAATCTGTTCCAATCTTGTGGATTTGTTTTCTATGCTTGAACTCGACCAACACAATTTCTCGGGGTTAGCACAACTGAACTTGACTGTCATTAATTTTGACGATACTTCATTTGGTAGTGGCAAGTTGATCCACCAGACAAACTTCGCGTCGTCTGTAGCCTAAAGGAGGCGAAAAGTGTTTTAAATGAAGACTATATTTTCCATCAGTCATCTCAAACGCATATTTGGATTGTTCCACGTGTGGAATATTTTCAAAATCTTGGAAGAGGTTAATTCAGCAGGTTTACAAAATTCGATCTAAACATAAGATTTCAAACTGTCGTGAGTAATCGAAAGTCATAAACAAACTTGACAAAGACAGAAATAAGTCTATAATAAATGCAGCTAATTTTTATTATTCGTCTTAGGACATAAAACTCTTTACATTTCACCCCATACATATACATATTACATACCTTAATGCAAGATGCACATTCCTAACGTTCTTGGAAGTCACACTTAGAGTAGGTTGAATGTGAGAAAAGACCTCAGGGGTTACATAAAATCTCTCTTTCTTGGCCGATCTTGACTCTAACGGTCTTGGAGAGGAAGAGGAGGTGCATGGTGTTGCATAGGAATTCATTATTTCCTCTTCAAAAGGTGGACTTGTGCCAAATTTTCGTTTATGGTATGAGGTATGTGTGTGGTTTCTCCCTTAAAGAATGTGATGGTTTCATGACAGGAAACAATCCAAGTTTGAATGGACTAGAGGTTAGAATGGATTAGGGTTTACCTTACTCTCTTCCTATATATTGAGTCTTAGTATGGAAGAGAATTCCTTCATTCATTTCTTCATTAAACGCATGGAGATAAAAGATCCACCACACATGCCATTTCTAATCGGAGATTATTGATGGTCATTCGAAATTCCACTTGCAACATTACTTACAATTACTCCATTCGAGATAAAAGCGATGATACCTATTACATTTATCTATGAAAAGTACACTGGTCTCCAAGAATGTCAAACGTCAAATAAAGGAACACCAAAGGCAGGATGAATTCTTATCTAGACCTGAACAGTACCTATCTCTCAGTACCTCTCATTTAATTACCACTCCATCACCCGGATTAAAGAATAAATAAACTTCTGGGAATTCATAAACATGTGATATAATTGTTTGAAATATTAACCTGTATTAGTATTACAGCTATGATTATTCATTACGACTGGGACAACATTTGAACGAAATCGCAGATGTAAGCATATCTTAATGCAAGGTTAAGAGTTACAAAATATTTTTCCTGTACAAATTAATCAATAGATAAATCAAGCATGAAATGTCCAGAATATGCGATCAAATCTAACGTTTGTTGAAGCTGAAAGTGGATTTATTGATTTAAATTGATAAATATTGCTCTGTACAATATTTTCTTAAATGAAAAGTAAATGAAATGATAAGTTATTTAAACGGTCTTGCATTTAATGTAGTACCATTACGAGTCATTATCATAAAATTAGGAACAGACTATATTATTCCTCACTGATTTTGCAAAGTTTATCAAGGAAACAGTTGATCTAATGTTCTAGGTGCTATACGTTTTAATCATTCACAATATGACATATTTCCCTACCAAAGCTACGACACATTCTTTCCTCGATGCGTGAACCGCTCGAGTAAACTTTTTAGCGTCTTGTATAACTCAAATATAACAAACTTCGTCCAAATAATTTGTTTGACCGCAATTGTCAATTTTCATTAGTATCTTGTCATAATTCTGCATCAAGTTTCCATTTTCTTCATTATTTGTATGGCTGAAATAACTATGATTATATTGCTGTCATTGTTCCTCTACCTTATAGGACATCAGTCAAAGGAGATGAAGATTTCTTTGTTAATTAGGTCACGTTGTTCCCATGTTAGATCTCACGCAGTTGCAATCACATGGGTACTCTATACAAGGACATCGATGCCATCGTTCAAAAGAACCCATTTGTTAGATTCGGAAAACATTATTCCTGGGATAAAGGGGAAGGTTGCTCTGCTCGAAAATGACTATATCATATAGCCTGTCACGTGGGTAAGAGTATGTAAAATGTTCTTAATGATCAGTTACATTACGCAATAGTCGTTATTTTATGCGGCCTGTGCTATAGATGGCAAGTTGCCATTCAATGCTTGTAACAAAACCAGAAAAGTACGCCATTCAGATATGTTCTCTAAAGTGGAGCCAAGCAGCGCAACATCTGCCAGTATTAGTAGCCAATCCAAAATATCAGTCCAACAACATAAATGTAGTATTTATTTCATACTAGTCATTTTTATTTGAGATCTTTAATCCAGTTAACGTTATCATTCTTTGTTTGTCATTTCTAGTTATATGTTGTTGTTGTTGTTTCTCTTGTTGATTTGGATTTAACACCTTTCTTTCAGAGCATCATAGGCTATACAATCGGCCAAAATAACAGGTGGAAGAGGAACTTCGGTAAGAACCACATATCCATGGGAAGCTACTGGCAAAGCTTTCACACATCCCCATTGGCCCACCCCAAGGCTCGAACTCATTCGGACAGAGGTGAGATGGCAGTGATTAGCAAAGGCAAGAGCTTTACATCATTCGGCCACTCGGGGACCGACATATTTAATTATAACGACAAAGGAGAGATATATAGTTCATTCCATTATGAAGAAAAATCAAACCTACAATGGCCGTTTTAGTCGTTATACAATATCACAAAAACACCTAGAAAATACATGCAAATTCATAAACTACCTAACTGGGTTTGCTCAAAAACACAAGAACATGCATTTCCTAGTGCATTTGTATAATTGAAAAAGTTATGAGGAAAAGCTATACCGGGATTAGTGGGTTTGATAGCATTAATATTCCAATCTCAACGTACATAAAGAATTGGAATATTAGCAGTCTCTACAATAGAATTGGTTTTGCCCATAATAATCGACAAAACTCTTTTCTTAGTGTGCAGTGAGTTAAATATCTTTAGCAGTATTGTTATTTATATCATCATCCATTTTGTTAATATTCAGATTATGCATTTTTTAATTACAATGTCAAGATGTACTTGGCAGTATAGCTGTATAGGCATTATCATCTAACTACGAAAATGGAAGTCAGTAGGAGAAATAGCATTCTCATTCCATGCATGATTTGCGAAGTCCGTCAGGATACATTTTTGTAATGTGCCTAATTGTGAAAAAGCATAAGTTTTTTGTTCTCCAAGAAGATAAATATTTTGACAGATATTTATAAACTCTGAAACCTGCCTGTGGAAAACCTTAGTGTCCAAGTAGATTCATATATATAGAAAACGTTAGTCGACGAACGCAGTCATTTTGTCGTCATTATCTTCCGTAAAATTTGAGTCTTAAAGATGTGTTTATCTAATTTTTAGGATTGTCTGTTTGATTCTAACGACAAGTATGCATCATATATCTACTACTTTAGGTGACAAAACTAGCTCTAACTCTGCATTTTGCCTCCTTAGATTAGGATATTGACCCGGATGATCGATAAAGAATTAGAACTAATGGCTGTCAGAATAAAAAAGGAATTGCTTGCTTGTCCATTTTAAGGGAATTTGCCTATAGTAACAATACTACATTATTAATTCCCAAACCCATGTAGTAACATTACTCAATATCCTGGCACTGATTTTGTAACCTTCAAAACCTGATGTAGTAACAGTACTACAACTGATGCAGTAACAATACTACAAAGAAATCCCCACCAACCCATATAGTAACATTACCCAATGTCCAGGCACTAATTGTGTGATCTCCAAAACCTGATGTAGTAACAATACTACAGCTGATGTGGTAACAATGCTACATAGCTCTAATGATATCTCCCAAACCCATGTAATAACATTACCCTATTTCCCAGCATTGATTCTGTGATCTCCAAAACCTGATCTAGTAACAATACTACAACTGATGTAGTAACAATACTAGATAGCTCTAATTCTATCCCCCAAAACCTATGTAGTAACATTACCCTATGTCCTTGCACTGATTTGAGACCTCCAAAACTTGAAGTTGCAACAATACTACATAGCGATCACAGACATCCCCCCAAAACCCATGTAGTAACATTACCCTATTTCCAAACGCTGATTTTGTTACCTCCAAAACCTGATGTAGTAACAACACTACATAGCTATCCACCAAACCATGTAGTAATATTACCCTATTTACAAGCACTGATATTTTGAGATCCAAAACCTGATATTTTAATAATACTACCTAGCGAACCCACCAACCCATGTACATGTAGTAACATTACCCTATTTCCAGGCACTGACTTTGTGATCTCCAAGACCTGATGTAGTAATAATGCTACAACTAATGTAGTAACAATACTACATAGCTGTCGTGCCATCCCCCAAACACATGTAATAACATTACACTATTTCCATGGTAACAGTCTAACATTCATTTTGTCATTTAACAAATATGATGTAGTAAGATTATTACAGCTATGCCTCACACTGCCTCCAGAATATAAAAGAAAATTCAGTGTTGTCATTCTTATATAGCATTCCGGTGGCCTAAGTGGATAGACGATCCGCCCCAGATGCAAAGGTCACAGGTTCTAACCCTGGATGAGTCCTACCAGAGATTTAAACTAACAGCAACCTTGCTAGGCCCTCAGCAGTAAGAGGTTAGTGTTAAAACTGGTCGGCCTGGTGTCAGGATAATGTGACTGGGTGAGACATCATGTTACATCTCTGCGGCAGAATGCCCCAGTGCTAGACATCACTATAATCTCCCACACAGACATCATAGCGATATGACTGAAAAATTGTTAAATCTACATTACAATACGAATCACATACACATAGTAAGATTACTCTACTGATTATAACTGTGACTACCTTCCCAAGTCAACATTCCTGACCTCCATGCTCAATGTAGTGATGACAGAACCCATCATATGACTTTGTGTAGAATAGGAAAATTCCATTCGAAGCTGCGAATTTTAAGTCATACACAAGGATGTGCTGAGTGTTTAATGTAAATTTGTTATCCCAAGGATGTAATTTTCAATCCTACACTAAAGCACAATGATGGATTCTTTTTCTCATATTTCTATGCTAAAAAGGGTAGTCCAGGTGTGAAGCATGAGCAAGCAATCTTGCACTGGTTTTCTAAAGTGGAAAATACATCCATACGCATATGAATGAAAGAATAGTACTATATTTCCTAGCTGGGGTCAGCTTAGGTGATTAGGATGCATGCAATTTAAAATCAGATTACTTTATTCATGCTCGCATCAGCCTGGCATAAATAATAAATAATAAATAAATACACTCTAATGCTGGGATCAGCCTAGCATAGATTGGAAATCATCATAATCCTGTACAGTGTTTCATTCATATTCTAGCTCATCTGTAACCCGTATATCGAGAGAGCTAGAGTTTTATTTAAGTAGTGAAGTTACTGTATGTATATATATATATATATATATATATATATATATATATATATATATATATATATATATAGTGTTATATATATAGTGTTTGTGTGTGTGTACTTAATGACTTGGTGGTACATCTGATATTTGTTATCATGAATAGAGTTGAATTGAGAAATAAGTTTGTATAC
>JAECUM010061808.1:0-24253 GCA_016617855.1 Megalonaias nervosa | reverse complement strand
GAAAAATGAGTCAATATCGGAAGGGCCAATGCAAGGAGTGTTTGCTGTATCATGACCTAGTTTGATGTGGTATGATAGCCATCTCTATTTGAAAGTTCTTAGCGTGCATAAGCTTGGATACATAACAAAATGAAGTAATGATAAAATCTTACTTGGATTGAATGTTTCATGATAATTTATTGGTATTTAGAATATTATATAGGACTGTCAAGTTAGATTTCAATCCTATACCATGAAAAATAAAAAACGCCAATGCTTAATCGATGTGACGATTATCTGGTTATAAAACATTAGTAGAACAAAATAAATTGGAGGAATTTTCTAAAAGACATGTCTTAGAGTACCTACATTCGATAAATTTAAATCTTCAGTTTCATTACTTTCCAGTACGTTTTCATTTTATAGTTAAGAAGGTGAACATTTATTTACAAAGAAACGCTTCCACTCGAATAATGACCTACACACTACATCACTGAATAGAATCAAAACAATTTATGGGGGCTCTCAACAGATATTATAAACTTCTGAGAGAGTGCCAGGTGTATGGTGAAGTTGTTTGCGTTGGCAACATACACAACGGAGAGAATGTTGGCATACCTCAATGTTACTTTCATGTACTGTGGCTGAAGTTTCTTTGGATGTTGAACTTTTGGAGATTGTACATGATCTAAGCTCACACCAAATTGACTGCTCCCATGTGCTTAAAAAATTGACCTGAATTAGTCTAAGTACACTATCGCTAGCAGTTTTAAGATAGGGAAAAACGAATTTGCCAGACTAGATAATACTAGCTTCTGAAAGTGCAATGAATACGTTACCAATAAATAAAATGTATAAAAGTCATCAGCTCTTTCTGACAATTTACCTCTAAAGCCCAGGAAGTGAAAATGACCAAGCGGAGCTATCAGTTTTTTAATTATTTTATTTATAGATGCACATCTGCCAAGCTGTATAATCTACAACCCCCATTACACCCATCACTCGAGCACCAAAATAAAGTATATTAAAACTTTTAACAATACCGAAGATATACAGTGTCTTTGTCTAAAAAGCCACTATGACCAGTGAGAAAACATTTTTCTTTTAAATCTCTAACTCTATGCAAAATACAAAATTTTAGTGCACCATCTTAAAACAAATATGAAAACGCTTGGGTTTTTTATTTTCATATCATCATATGTGATGTTCTCAACAAAACAGTACATTAACATTGATAATATGCATGAAAATAAGCTAATTATGCTTAGTTTGATCTTACTTGAACAATATACATTGTAATAGCATTGTGTGTGCAATGGCCTTAATTATTGGGAAATTAGAAGTATTAGAACACAGGAGAGAAGTCAGCTTAAATTAAAACTGTTGCATTAAGTGAAAGAAATGCATAATGAAAATGGTCCTTTCGTTCATTTGTAATGAAATTAAGAAATAAAAGATGACAAAACAAATTCACTTTCTTCCATATTCTAGTGTTATAACATTGTACCCTTTGACCTCCATGAACCTCATCAGTTCCATCCGTTTTCAAACTGTGAAATTTATTAGCGACATGTCAGGAATAGCTCTGACAAGTTTTCATGTTCATGTCTTTCAGTATAACATTAGTTGCTACGTTGACAAACCGCAATGTGCATTTTTAAAATAGCTCATTTTTCATCATAGGGGCCGGGCCCGGGGGGGGGAGGGGTGGGCTTGTGCGGGACTTTGCTGATAATGCATACTACTATGAGAGGAAAACACGAGAATTATTCAAAAGGTCTGTTTTGATGCTTCCGACTCAAACCTTTAGTTAAATAACCAAAACTAAATCATACAACAACAATACAAATGTGGTCTTTAAAACAAATATGAAAATATGTGCAATTAGTTTTCTTATTTTCATATCATCATGTATGATGTTATCAACAAAACGGTACAGCAAGTTTGATGTTATACTTCAAAATAAGCTAATTATGCTTATTTGCTCTAGCTTACACGATATGCCTTGTGGCAATATTGTTTGAGTAATGACCTTAATTATGGATAAATCAGAAGTATTAGAACACAGGAGTGAAGTCAACTTAAATTAAAACTGTTGCATTAAGTGAAAGAAATATATAGTGAATATGTGGCAGGTGTAAGGTGAAGTTAGTTGCATTTGCAACATGCACATCGGAGAGAATGTTGGCATACCTCAATATTACTTGGATGCACTGTGGCTGAAATTTCTTTGGATATTGTACTTTTGGAAATTGTACATGATCTAAGCACACACATAACCAAACTGACTGTTCCAGTGTGTTCAAGACAGCTCCGGTTGCCTAGTGGTTAGTGTCTGCTTCGGATGCCTAGGCTCTCAGCATTAAGAGGTTAGTGTTAGGATTGGTCGGCCTTGTGTCCGGATAATGTGACTGGGTGGGACATGATAAAAATCCAAATTACACACACACACACACGCACGCACCCATGTGCTCAGAAAATCAACCTGAATTAGTCTAAAGTATACTATCTTTGACAGTTATTAAATAGAGGTTTTCAAATGGATAATGATTTAATAATGAATTTATTAAACTAGTTGAATAGTGCAGCTTTTGCGAGCCTTGAAGAGCAAAAGGTGGACATTATTCAACGAGTTTCATAAATTTAATATTAAATCACTCCCATCTGAGATTCTTTTTATCACGGTTTTTATTTCAGTGGAAATTACTAAGATAGAATGAAGAATGAATAATTTCGTTCACTCTGATAAACGTTGCACCTTTCGTTCCTTGTCCGTAAAAATAGTCCCAAAGTTGACTTGTAGAAGTAGATTATACTTTTTTTTAACAAACTATAAATCAAAGAACAAGCATCCATCCGAATAAACAGAACATTTTATAAAGACAAAATCATTTTTCAGTACAGAATGTCCAGTGCGTGTGCTTTCACATTGTTCGACACGGTACACAGCACCGTATAGAGTTCATGTTCACCCGAACATGTCACCTTTACACTAAACATTACAGTCTTAAGATATTTATGTCATAAGAGGATTACTGGATGCAGAGATCACTCACTCTGATGTATTTGTGACCATATATTTGCAGAATTTGATCTGGAACAGTATAAACAAGTTTCTTTTTGAGTCTGATATGCATCACATATGTCCACATTCTTCTGCGATTTTATTTACTTCTGTAAGATAACATTTAAACCACGCTTGTATATAAGGTGGATTCTATATTACATATACACCCCAGTAGTATAGTGGGGCGAAATAGGGTCTATGGAAAATCCAGTCAAAAAGGTTTCGCGGCCCTTTGGGGTCTATGGGAATTTAACATGGGGAATTTAACATAGGGAATGTATAGGGACAATGGATTGGGCCTGTCTAGGGTCAATAGGAATTTAAGAGGGATGACGTCACGGTACTGGACATTGACAACAATGTTGCAAGTGGCTGACCTCAATCGGGCAGAACACTGGGAACAATGCTGCAAGAGGCTGACCTGAATACACGGCTACCTAGATAGAAACAAATACAAAAGAGACAGACATATAAACATTGTTAGAGACATATACATATACAACACAAACATAGATTGATGAACATCAACCTATCATAAAATTGATGAACATCAATCTATCGTACCTAAATGTTACAATGGAGTGCAACAAATTTTAGGCAAGAAAGAGTAAATCTTTTCGAGGCATATGAGTGATCCTGAAAAGGGCCTTTGGTTTTCTTCTTTTCTGTCTTCTAATTTCTTCTTTTCCTCCACCAACTTCTTATTTTCTCTCTTACACTCTTCTTCTTTTTCTTCTCATTCTATTCCTCCTACTCTTTTGACTTTTCATTCTCCTCCTCTTCTTTTACCTCTTTTCATTTTCTTCTTCCTTTTCTATCTTTTCAATCCATTCCCTCATCCTTATTCTATCCTGTTCATCCTCCTATTCCTCCTTTTCTACTTTTATCATTTCCCTCAACATTCCCTTTAACTTTCTCAAATTGTTGATCTCCATTTTCACTCTGTGGGGATTGTAATAATAATCATCCAGTTTCACCAGCATCTCTTCTATCACTTTTAAGTTGTCAAGAATGTCTTGCAACTTCTTCATATTCTCCAAACGGTTTTTTGTCGCCATGGCTGACTATTCAGTGTTGAATTGCGCGAATGACGAACGTTATGCTTTTATATACTTCAGGCACGGACGTGAAGGAAAAAATCCCTCACACTCACTTCACATATGATCTACTATGCACACAGAAGGGAAGAGAAGAAAAAAACACACCATATCTACTATCCACACAAACGTACACGAACAGCTACAAACACACACTCTACTATCCACACAGAAGGGAAGAGAAGATAAAAAACACACCATATCTACTATCCACACAAACGTACGTGAACGGCTACTATCCACACAAACGTACGCGAACGCATAAAACACATTTTACTATCCACACAAACGTACGCGAACGCATAAAACACACACATATTAGTAAAGGAGTGAGTGTTTATAGTCACACTACCCCACATACACACAAATCGGCAACTTGAATAGTGTCTCGTTTCTAGAGATTTGGTTAGGCCTCTTGAGTGGCTCCAGAACCCCAATCTTCAGTTTCTGGGACTCTGAAGACTTCCCTCTGTCTTCTCCTATGCCAGACCCGGGGATGTTGTTGTTGTTGTGGATGCTCTCTCAACTCCTCCCAGTTTTCAATTTGGGGGCCAAAAGTCTTTTTACTGGTGGTAGAGGCTGTGGTGCTGGTACTGTTTGCCGTGCTGGTACTGGCTGTGGAGGCGTCCTCACCTCAGGCTTGACCTCACAGAGAGGTCTCAGTATCAGGTATGGCAGGATCCCGTTCTTCTTTTCTTTTTCTTCTTCTTTCTTCTTTCTTTCTTCTTCCTCCTCTTCAAGCCTGGCAGCTTCTGCCATGGCCTCCATGGCCAGCTCATCAAAAATGCGCTTGGCATACTCCAGGTGCATCTGGAGCACCAACAATTTGGCAATTCTATTACTCATTTTGTTATTGTTGACGAATCAATGATGGGTAGCCAGACTCAATCAATCAAAGGATTTAAGTCGCATATGCTAACCAAGAGATTTCGCGACTGGTTAATTCTCGATAGTCGAGATTTTTAATTGGTCAGGATTGTAGGACTGGTGCCATTACAATCCTGCGTTTATGTGCGATGGTCGCACTTCTTGCTTATATATCCGGCCGAGGAAAAGGCGGTGAGGGACCCAGGAGGGCGCCACGAAACAACACACAGGGCATCACCACACACCCACAACCAGCCGCCCAGCGCACAGAGGAGGGGAAAAGCGCACCCAGGACCGTCCAATTAATTTACGCATTGAGACACCAGGCCGCACTTGATTGGTCAAATTTAGTCCAGTTGCACTAGTGGACAATCCTATCACCAATAGTGTGTAAGTCATCTGTGCAATTGTCCTAATGTCTTAGAATTGCATTACTTTTAACTATAGTACTTGGGATTTTGGGTACAGAGTGTACTTTTTCGTTCAAAATAGGACAAATCAGCTGGGTGTAAACCTTCCCATGTTAGTTAGTGTCACGCACGCACTGCTAATGATAGGTGTTAATTTTGATGGTGGAGCCAAAGGATCTTATTTGAATTTGTGTGGATAGAGCTTTTATCGAAAGAGGTCTTCAATATCCAAAGGAAGTACCTCATGGAGTAGAAAAAAGGGCCTTCGCTTGTCTGGAAAAGAGCAAAAGGACTTTGTAGTGGAAAATCTTTTGACAACACAGGCTTGTTGTTTGAAGGATTCCACCCAGGTGTTTGCTAGTTTGTTTTCCCTAGCACCTGTTTTGGGTCTGTAGTAGGCCTTCGCTTGTCCGTCCGAAAAAAAAAGAAAAATAAAGGCCTTCGCTTGTCCGGCCAGACTGACGATCGCACCGCATTATATCTCTGGAGCACGGACGTAAAGGAAAACATCCCCTGACACCGAAACTTACAATATCATTATTACCATTACATGGAACGCGCGGACTTAAAAGAAACACTCACGTTGAGTTTTGTTTTACTTACAAACACATACATGTGCTATCGGACAAGATAGAGAAACGAAGTGCTTCTAGACACACTTCTTTTTGTTAAACATAAACACAAAATTTTGTTTTGGCAATTGGATTAATATCTCTTCTCGAGGGTGTTGGGGTAGCCCTGAAAAAAAGCTGTTGTGTTGACGGGAAGTGATGGCAATCATTTATTGTCTAAGATTGCGTCCCCGTATGGCTGCAGTCTTTCCTACAGGATACGGTCTCCTTCATCGGAAAGAGAAGAACTCTTTCGTGTCTACTCGGCAGTCGACAAAACGTGTGTCTGGTTTCTGCTGCTGTTGCTGCAGCTGTTGTTGTTGTTGTTGCTGTTGTCTCTGCTGCCTCTGAAGTCTATTCTTCCTGCCCTATCTTGATTTCTTCTCTGAAGAGTTCTTCTATCAGGTCTTGGGTCACTTTCAACATCCTAATATTCTCCATTTCATCAGGCTTCGCTATCAGGTTTTGCCTGACACGATGTAAATTCACATAAGCTTCGTTCAGCTTGGCTAGTCTTGAATGCATCTTCATAGGTTGACGAGTCAACAATGGATGGCCAGACTGAAGACTGCCCTGCTTTATATGGTTCAAACGCGGACGCGATAGAAAACACCCCTACTGGGTTTTTGTTGGGTCGGAACGCTATGATAGCTAATGTCATGATGAGGGATAGAGAGGAAGTCAAAGAGCATATATTAACAGTGGTGTTTTAAAACAAGCGACAGACACATTTTTTCAAAACACAATATTTTTTATTCAACAAACAACAAACAAATAACAATTAACAATAATATCGAACAAACTTTTTTGACAAGGTTGACAACGTTGTGAAACCAAGTTAGATTTCTACTGATGGAAGTCATTGGGCCATTGATCTACAGTGCGTTTTCTACCTAAAGACAAAAGATAGCCATAATGGTCACAAAACTATCGATCTACTTTCTCATCGTTTCTAGAAGAGTTACGATAAAAATAAGTCACTAAATGTTCTAAAGGATATCCAAGACTGCGTTGATGAAGAAAATACACACAATATTGTCCACACACCATGGAATCTGTGCCTTGTAATTTCACATTATTGAATCGTGTCGTCTGGGCATTTCTTCTCATAAAGTCGATGATGTCGTCTCCCAAAGGCTCTAATCCATACGAATCAAAATACCCCACACAATCCTCTTTAGGGAAGTAGACGGCTACCCAGTGGGTTCATGCGAGATAACTGTCGTCCGTGTTGATGACATAAGCTTGATGGTCTTGACGTTTGCGATGAGGTAGTTCATCTTTAGCACACACGACAGGATTCCAAGAAGAAGTGTACGAACTGTTGTTCAAAAGGTAATAAAGTTCCCAGGTATCCATTTATCTTGTTGTTTTTGTCACAGGTAATGCTAAGTCATCAATTCAATTCTGACTTTTTGTTTGAAAATCTGTCAAGTAACCGTTTCTTTGTTTCGTCTCCAAACTCTGGGCTAAGAGAGCTTCGATGCGATAGATCTCTAGAGTTGTCAGTGGAGGGCAGGAATGATCACGCAAGCCTTTATACCACTCATGCAACACTGCGTCTTCCGAGATGAGACCCCAAGCGTCCTCCAGATACTCGTACAATTTTTCTTCTTGACTCATTATTAGACATTTATGGTGTTGAATTCGACTGGGATGATCGTTTTGACATCCTGAGCAATCTTTCTTGGTCAATTCCGTAATTTTATCCGCCAGGTGTTTGGCAAAACAGGACACTAAATGTTTGTTCTTGTTCTGGCCATCTGGACGTGACAACTACGTCCGCTTCGTCTTTGTCTTGGGGTTCTGCTTTCACGGTATCCTCCCATTCCATTTCCAAAGATTCTCCACTTTTCAAAGAGGGATAAGAGTCTTCAATAGTTTCTAATAGTCTAGAATGACTGCTTTCAAACTGTTGATTTCTATAGTATTATCGAATTCAGCATACAGGATGACGTTCACCGTCTCGGCGAGAGCTTTTGCAAACTGAAGTTTCACACGCAGTTGACCGGATTTTATAGGGTGGAAATGTTCCTCGTCGCTGCCTTGGTCTGGAGTGAAATCAAAGGCCCACAAAGTGTAACCACCTACATAATCTTCGTACAAAATGCCGTGACTGGTGGTGGTCCCTAGCTGTCCGGTAGCTTCGTACAGGGACAAGTACGATGTCAAGTAATTCTTCTGGGCAAAGTTAGGTTCGAAGGGTTTGGTACACAAGGTCTTGCCATCGCGACTGACTTCGATATTGGACACTCTGTAGTGCTTAGCTGGAAAGGACTTTGATCGTGGGGGCTGCATTGCTTACGATACCAACGATTAAACGTTTGGGTAACTGTCCTTGGAACAGATGATCTTCGATATCGGATCGGAGTCCAACAGCAATGGTGAACGTTTTCACTTCTACGCGTCGTATCGGATACTTGGCAATTGTTCTGCTCAACGTGTGACTGATGTCGTTTCCCGCTTTAGGTAACACTTCCACGCGGCGCACGTAAAGTCTAGCTTCTTGGATGATGGTTTCGTACTCGTTGGCATGAGCCATCAAATGGAAAACGACACTGCTGCGATTCAGTCTCAGGCGGATATCCACTCCGTTGAGCAAATTCTTGCCTTGCAACCACATGTCCAAATGCAAACGATCCATCAGTTCTAAACTAAGTCCTTGCAGGATTTTCCGTTAAAGCCCACATTGTGAGGATCGTCATCTGCTGTCATGGTTTTGTCGTTAAACATGTGCTCACCTGCTGTGTCAGGTTTCCAAACCACGCAAGTATCCAAATGAGTGTTCTTGGCCTCTTTTCCGTACGTCAAGAGATTTTCCAGGTACGCACGGTAAGGGTAAGTATCCATGCTGCTGCTAACCAGTTTGTTATCCAAGTACAAATCCACTTCGCTGAACAAGGAATGCATGAAATTGTTGACTGGAGTACTCTGGCATCGGCTCCCGGAATAGTGTTGTCCATTTTGATCACTTTGAGTTTCAGATACAAGTAACTGCTATTTAGATCGATGTAATCTTCGGGCTGTGCTTTGATTTCAAACTCGATGGGAGCTGAATCCGTCAAAGAGGAGACGGGATGAAATTCGATCCATTGGGATTCTTGCATCGTCATCATGGTGGATGGCATGGCAAGCAGATCCAGTTCCGACTTGGAACAGTCGCAAGACTCTGGGTGCATCATTTTCTTTCTTTCTCTCTGTGTGTGATTTAATAATCAAAAACGTCTAATTCTCGGACGGTTTTTCTTTTCTTGGTCTTTCTAGCTCTGGGGGTGTGAAGTCCTCTGAAGGGGTGTCTTCGTCGTCTCTTTCTGCCTTGTCCTTGCTGTGGCGTTAGGGAAGTAGGAATGCCTGACTCGGCAGCGTCCGGAGAATTTACAGGAGTTTCTCGTCACCCTAAAATGTCTTTGCCTGTTTGAAGCAAGACATTTTTGCCTGTTCTCAAGAAAACTTCTTTGCGATTTTGTTTGTCAATGATGACATTTTGGAGAAAATCTTTGCCTTCCGTCAACGCGGCATCTTTCAAGGCGTGCAATCCCCATGTCACTATCGGTTTCAACACGGGAGCAACCGAATGAAAGTCCGTTTTCAGCATATCTCCTAAACTATGTCCTCGCTGTCGAGCGACTCCTTGGTACACAGGATACATGACTTACAAGGTTTAGAGTAATCGTTTTCGAGAATGAAGTTTCACTGTGACTTTCCCTTTGGTGAATGGAATATTTTGTCACAGATCTCCTTTTATAGTAATGTTGACAGTGTCGAAATACGACTTGCTAACGGGCAAATAGTGAGGATGTACAAATTCGCGGTGAACGTGATAGGTGTTTCCACCTTCCTCGTCAGCGTTCGTGGCAGAATCCACTTTGAAAGGAATGACACGCAGTAACGGTACGGAGGTGTGTCCCACCACGTTGTACTCCACCACATCGAACTATACAAATATCAAATTCAGTCCTTGGTTCATTTCTACAGGGAATCTAAAATATTTCGCAAAATCCCAGTTGCCGGTAACGGCTGGTATTTCGTTTCTAATCTTGATCAAGTATCATACAATTCAGGACAACATGTAATGACCAATACTTTGTCCTCTGAAAATTTGATCAGCAGGCGACGAGCTATTTTATGGTACTCGAGGGTGAGACTTTTTCTGGTTTTCTCGAAGGCTTTGCCAAACACGGCATTGAACTTAGTAATTTCGTTCACCAAATGCTGACCGCTAAAATAATAGCCTATAGGAATGGTCAGCAGATAGGTGAACCGTTAGTTTTGGGGTCTTGTGTTTTCATAGTCAGCTGAGTGGTGCGTTCATCCAAGTTTTGTTGCACTTGTTCGTCATGAACTTCCACCTTAAAAGTGTTTCGTATTGGAAAGATATTTAAGAGTTGTGTAGGGTGAATCATTTCCACCAAAGCCACTTCCCAACTGGCTTCAAGATCCAACTGGATGGCCTGAGGTAATTTGGCCGTGAAAGAGCATAACGTGTTTTTGGGAAACACCTCCATGGAACTGTCACTAGGTAACGTCAAGTAAAATTGGTTATCCATAATTCCAGATTTCTGCTGTCCGAGGGGTCGCTGGAGGTCAGAGGAGTGTCTAAAATAGAATTCTTGTGGTTGTTATGGTGACTGTTGGAAGGGTGACTGACGTTGAACGCAAGGCTCCCGTTGTTCCCGTTAGAAGAGTATTTCAGGGACGGATTGTAAAGAAGGTAACCGATGCAACTGCCGAGTAACAAGGTCGACAATTGTTTGTCTCCTTGTTGCAAACTCAGATTGGCAATGGCAGCACCGATGACACAATACCTCACAAAGATTTGGCAGAAAAAACGATTTGCGTTTTAGGCACACGTTCTCCACACCACACGCACAAGGGTTGCTTTTGTAGATCTTGCAGAGAAGAACTGGGGGAAGGACTGGTCACTGCTGTAGTGGTAGCGGTTGAGGCTGTGTTGAAGGGCATGATGGTCACTTTTTTATACTCGCTGATTTGCGAACCGTCGATCCAAGAGTCAAAACTGGGAGGATATTCTTTCCAATGTACTTCGACTTCTCTCACACGACGTTTTCCCACTTTTCGGGTTCTTCGATCGGGAATGCTTTCAATCTCGTACACGTCGTCTTCTTTTTTGGTCACACGTTGTAACTCTTTCAAGTAAAACGTTCCTTTTAACACTTCCCGTTCATGTCTACCAATTTATAGACGGGAAGATGACTGCCACGCACTCGTTCGGTGACACGAAACAATTAGGTGGTCCAGTTAGGTAAGTAACCTTTGTCGAAAGTGCGTTTGGTTTTGCCAATGCGCACCCAATCTCCTACTGCCAACACTCCACCTTTCTTGGGAACAATCATCGTCGGGGACGTATCGAACAGGCGCTCGAAGACGGACACTTCGTTGTCGGGAGTCACTTCTTGGAGGGCACGTCCGATGCTCCGATGGTAAGATTGGTTGTATGCTTGGACCAGGTGCGGTAAAACGTCAATGTATTTGAGAGTGTGTTGATACGTAAAATATTTCCACATGCGTTCTTTCAAGTTGCGTTGAAAACGTTCCACGATGCTGGCTTTGGTTTCTGGACTCTTGGTGTTGCAAAAAGGAATGTCACGTTTCTTTAATTCTTTTTGGAAAGCTTGGTTCAGAAATTCGGTGCCTTTGTCGGTTTGCCATCGAAGAGAGTGACTCCCGCTTTGTTTCAACACCAGTTTGAGGGCTCGTACTAACTCACTGCGCAATTTAGAAGTCAATGGCACGACCCAAGCAAATTTGGAAAAGACGTGAATGACACAAAACAAATATTTGTAGCCACGATTGTAGGTGGCCAAATGAGACACATCGGTTAAATCTGCTTGCCATTGGTGACCGATGCCCTCCACTCGGATGCGACTTCTGGAAAATTTTCGTCGAATGGGTTTGTGTGGCTTGTTCTTTTAACCATCGTTACACTTGAGGTAAATGGACACTTTTCAGTCGAGTTTTGGCAGCACGAAAGAAGTCGAAGGTAGTTTTGGTGGTGGTGGTGGCGGTAATGGGATGACTTTGGTCTTCTTTCTTTTTTCACTTCTGGTTTGCCTTCTTTCTTTTTGACTTCTTTCGAAGGAGGAGTGAACATCATCTTTTCAACCCATGCTTTAAGTTCTTCTCGTTGGGGTGTAGGGGAAGGGGTCAACAAGGACGCTGCAATCTCACTAGGGATGGGAGCTGCTGACGGTGTTTGAAAGACTTATCGTGTCTCTTCTTCCTCAGACACCCGTGGGGCTGCGTCTGTCTTGGCCGTTGGGGGTGGTGGTGGTGGTGGTAGTGATTGACTTTTCATCAGAATCTTAAAATCTTTTAGAGTCGGTAAAGCTGTTTTGTCTAAAGCTTTCTGGTGAAAGAGTTGCAGTCGTTGCAACAGTTAACCGTACCTTTGCGATTTTTTCGTTTCTGACAAATCACTTCAATCCATCAACGACTGCAGTTCGTGTTGTAACTGGGACATCTCGGTCAAATGAGGATTGGGAGGTAAATGCGGTGTCCGTTGTTCTTGCCAACGATGGTATGTAAGGCCAGTTTTCGTCTTTCCATCGGATTTCAATGATCATGTCTGAGATCTTTTGATTCCAGAAGTACTTTATCTTCTTGACCCTTTTATTTTGGAGCTCTGGCGGGTAAAACACTTCCCAACATACCCAACATAGGTGCCGCTATTGCTTTGGTAAGAAATCCAAAGTAATGCAGACTCTCAGGAGTTGACAAGCACTTTTCTGCTGTGAACCTTGCGTCTTCAGATATTGATGGTAACAAGTCGGACTGACAAAAGCGCGCTGACAAGCTGGGGAATGCACTCGTTCTTGTCCTTCGTCCAGACAGGGCTTAGAGGCTAAACATCCTGATCATTTCGATCACAATGCTTGTGTTGCTTTCGATTGTTATAGTCATAGTCACATTTCTCACAGTAATAACTGTATCCCAGGAATCCTGTGATACTGGTAATAACATCGAAATGTTCATCGTGATGATAGGTGTGAATGTATTTTCCGTCTTGAAATCTTTGCCTCAAAACAACAGAGGTCCTCGTGCTTCTTGATGCTGCACTTTCAAAGTGTAGCGTGGAGCTAAGACGTCTTGCAATTTTTGCATTTCAGGAATACCGCGATGTGTCTTTCGATAACCCCGCTTGCTGTAACAGGAGCTCTGCTTCACTTCGTTGTTTGGCTCGGTCCGATTGTCAAATGTCCTCCCAGATTCTTGTCCATTCTGCCGTGTCGTTCTTGTCGGCATACGTTCGTCCCACCAAGATGGCACGGGTTAAACACATCTTGTCTTGAGGGTTGTTAATTCGGGCGAGACTCTTTTTGGTGATGCGAAGGTCGTCCACCAATAACACCTTTTTGCGTTGCCCAGTCCCTTGGGGAAGAGACACGTGGGTCATGAACAGTGTCGCTTTTCCATCGGTGATGTGAAACTTGTCGTTGGATTGTTGCACGTGTTGAGTCATGTCGATGACTTTGGAAGGTGTCATTTCTGCTGGGCTGCTAAACTCAATCCAAACGGGGGATTTCAAACTGTCGTGATGAATGGAAAGTCTCAAGCGATCGTCTTTTTTAGCTTCACATTGCTGTTTCAGTGTGGTTAACAAAGAATCTCACACATCGGTGATGAAGCCCTCTGCTTTCTCCAACTGTATGTCGGACTTGAAATCTTTAAACTTCACCGTGTACGTCTAGGCCGTAGTTCTAAATTTTCTAGAGGAGCGTTTGTCAGTTTCTCGAATGTGGTAGTACTTTTCAGGGTTTAGTGGTGGCAGTGGACTTTGGCTTGGTGTAGACTCTCTGGGTCTGGATTGTAGCTCAATCATGTCATCTTCAAAATCGGTAGCATGTTTTTTCACGTTTCTGCCTCTTCCTTTCTTCTCCTTCCTTCATGATGCGATCGTTTCATCTTGACGCAAAAAGTCAAATGACTGCATTTGAAACGCCATGGACACCTTTATATTCATGTCAGGGCCAGTGTATATGTAAAGAGCCAGTGTCTTACCTCCTAGTATTCATGTCACTCTCAAGCCTACCAGAACGATGGACGAGCCTACGCAGATCGAACTTCTGATCATAGCTTTGCGAGGTGTCATACGAAAGTTTTCTTCACACAAGCAGAACGACTTCTTCCCCTCCTTTCGAGATAAAAGTCAAGATCTGTCAGAAGAAAGGGCATTGGGCTACAGAATGTCCAGACCGTCAAAAAAGCAAGACATGTGTCAAAAGAGACAACAGTCAAAATACCTGTTATCATTGTCAAGAGAGAGGACATTGGTCTTCAGATTGCCCAAAGAAATAACAGGAGCAGGAGGAAGAAGAAAAAGAGGTACCCTCTGCAAAGAAAGAACCCCGACACGTCCAGAAAGAGAAAAAAGAGAAGAAAAGAAGGCGAGAAAAAAGCGAGGAAGAAGAGGGGGAAAACCTGTAAAGGTGAGGAAATTCAAAAAAACAGAGTAAACAAAAAAGATACAGAAGAAATCTATTAATTTTTTAAAGTGTTGTGTTGTGTTGTGAATTTGATTGTAAAATTTGTACAAGAATAGACCAGACAGAAAAACGTGTTTCCTGGTTTTGATCTTTTAAAATGATAAGGACCTACACTCATGCACTCACACACGTACATCATGGGGTAAAAAAGGGATTCTGAGTTTTAATTAATTTAGGCAAAATGAATACTAACTCTTTTCGAAAGAAGTGGGTGGCCCTGAAAAGGACCGTTTGGCTTTTGTTTTAAAAACAAACAAACTCAGGAACGAGAAGCAATCAGTTTTAACTCTCTTAAGCCTTTGCCACTGCCAAGGCCTACTTCTGGACCTACTCCTGTCGATGATTGGGTAGAAATCACTAGGGCTGTTATTTCAGGTGTACTAACAGGGTTGGGTTGCTTGGCTCGGGAAGGTCTTTTTCTCTTGGATCGTAATAAAGAAGTCTGACACATTTGTTTCAGATTCCTTAACTCTGCCAAAATGTCCATGAGTACTGTCACCATTTGACTTTCATTGTTCTCCTTCTCCCCTAGACCTTGTTTCTTCTCTGCTGCTTCTTCTTCCTATCGTTTCATTCTTGCCTCTTCTTCTTCTCGCTGTTGCTGTTGCTCTTGAAGGAGAAAAGCTTGTTCTGCTTCTTTCTGCTTTTGTAAAAATTTCTCCAATTCTTCTTTCTGTCTCTGTTTTAAAATCCTCGACGTGTGGTAAAGAAGGAGAAGGTGGCGAAGGTGCTGGTACCGGAACAAATTCTTGCGAAGAAGAGAGAAAATCCACTAAATCCCAATTAAAATCGACCTCTTCTGGAAGTAGACCTGTGTTGACTTTGGTAACCGCTGCTATGCAATCGCCTCTCGTCTCCACGATCGGTGCACCCCAATTCATCGTCTTCTTAGTTTCCGTCTTGTTTCAAAACACAATGTCGCATCGATTCACTGCGCACAAGACGCTAGCGCACCTATATAGGGAATGTGACGTCACAGGTAGCTCTCTTTGGATTGGAAGACAAACTCCACGAGGTGACTGAATTTTGTAACGCGTGTTGGGATTGGTGAAAAATCTCAATCCGTTTCGATCCGCTCTTCCACTATAAATAAATGCGGTTCACTTCATTCCCTTCACCTGTTCTCGTCACAAGATGTGGACAAACGTTAAATGATCTACTCTTGTATCGTCGATGCTGTTCCGTACGGACTTAGCCATGTATTTTAAATTATCATGGACAATCATCCGGATCACCGAGACGAGCGTTTGGAAACGAAGGATCTATGTGGAGAGACAAGGCTGTCTGAAGCGAGTCCTTATCTACGGACCAGAGGTTAGACGAAGTTTAAGAAAGAGAAGACGACCTATGCAATGCACTGTATGTTAACGGAATGGTGTTAACATAAAAATCCAAAGGCCATTTTCAGGGTCACTCCACTGTCTCGAAAAGATTTATTCTTTCTTGCTATATTTGTGTCTTTGTTTGTCTATGTCTATGTCTCTAACCATGTTTCTATGTCTGTCTCTTTTGTATTTGTTTCTACCTAGGTAGCGGTGTATTCAGGTCAGCCTCTTGCAACATTGTTGCAAGTATTCTGCTCGACTGAGATCAGCCATTTGTAACATTGTTGCCAATGTCCAGTACCGTGAAGTCATCCCTTTTCAATTCGTATTGACCCTAGACAGGTCCAATCCATTGTCCCTATACATTCCCTATGTTAAATTCTCCTTGTTAAATTCCCATAGACCCCAAAGGGCCGCGACACCTTTTTGACTAGATTTTCCATAGACCCTATTTCGCCCCACTATACTACTTACCCCCCCCCCCGAAAAAAACCTTACACAATACACCAGTTATCGAAAAATCAATACCCTTAGTTTTACTACTTGTTGTTCTTGTCTAGGGGTTTTACGCCATTTTTCATATGATGATATTGTTATACAAGCAAAATTCCCTTTCGTGAGTCGACTCTAAAAATGGCCGCCAAACTGTTCATTGAAAACAAATAATTCCAGAACTTGGGGTTAAAACGTTTTCCCACGTTCGCAGCCAATCGGTAAATACTGCACAATATTTTCTTGGGCTTATTTGGACTAATCAGAATCTTATAAAGTGATATGTAACACGTTGGGATATAAAAAATATGAAACTACACATACTATCGGAAAACTATACCGACTAAGTGATAAAATTGGGAATAAAACGAATTCTGCCAGACTAGACAATACCAGCTTCTGAATGTGCAATCAATAAGTTACCAAATACATAAAATGTAAAAGAAGTTAAAGTTTTTATTTTTTATTTTACAATTTACCTCTGAAGTCAAGAATGTGAAACTGACCAAGCAAAACCAGCAGTTTTTGATAGATGCAGATCTGGAGAATGGTCAAGTTGTATACTGTATAACCCGTATTACACCCATCAATCATACAGTAAAGTTAATGGAGTTAAAAGTTATCTTTTAATAATTCCTAATATATACAAGGTTGTGTTTAAATAATCAGTATAACCAGCGTGGAAATCCTTTTTCTTTAAAAATCTAACCTTTTGGAAAATATGAAACTGTACATCGCCACCTTAACACAACAATACATTCATTCTGTGTAAAAGAACAAGTCCAGTAAATAGTGACATATGTGTACTATGTTGAATACACAAATCGTTACATGTCTGTCCAGTAAGTAGTGACATATGTGTACTATGTTGAATACACAAATCGTTACATATCTGTCCAGTAAGTAGTGACATATGTGTACTATGTTGAATACACAAATCGTTACATATCTGTCCAGTAAATAGTGACATATGTGTACTATGTTGAATACACAAGTCGTTACATATCTGTCCAGTAAATAGTGACATATGTGTACTATGTGGTGTTCGGGGTGCTCTGGGAGGGGTAGTACCTCTGGCAGGGGGGCATGTCGTGCTCTTTCGGGAGTAGCTCGTCCACCGTTGGTCCCCACCAGGCGCTCAGCTCTCACCTGTGGCTCCAAGAAGCTGTAGCATCCACAGCGGCCACACCACGGGCAACGGCTTCGACTGGCCGGCTAAACCAGGTTGAGGGTAGCCGACGGGTCTCAAACCCTCGGTTAGTTAGGAGCTTGCCTATCCTTGCATGCAAAGCCAGCTTCGGCAGACTGGGCGGAAGAGATCAACTGTATGATCCAACGGCCAAGAAGGCGAATCTGCAAACTCTTTGTGGAGAGCGCAGGGCATGACTAGGCACTGAAGACGTCATGGCCATTCAATGCAGCCGAAGTAGTAACCAGCCGTGACGAATCTTCGTACCACTGGGTCCCAACTACCAAGGCCGAGAGAGTGAGGCTGTCTCTGTGCAAAGGCTGTTTCACTTAAATCTCCTTCACGCACAGGTTATGTTGTGCACTCATCATCCAGCATCATCACACTCAACAATACTGTCCCTTCACAACCCTGCATCACCATCGGCGACACGCAGCTGAAGAATGTGGACAGCTTTAAAGACCTAGGCAACACAATATCCAATGATGGCTCCCTGGACAAAGAGATCACTGCGAGGATCCAAAAGGCCAGCCAAGCACTCGGACGACTTCAAACCAAGGTCTTGCAGCACAAGGATATACACTTGTCAACAAAGTTGAAGGTGTACAATGCAGTTGTCCTGACGTCTCTCTTGTATGGCTGTGAAACGTGGACTGTATACCGAAGGCACATCAGTCGGTTGGAACAATTCCACCAGTGCTCCCTGAGAGCCATCATGAGGATCAAGTGGCAGGATCGAATCCCCAATCAGGAAGTCCTTGATAGAGCAAACACAACAAGCATCGAAGCCAAACTGATCCAGGCCCAGCTTCGTTGGACCGGCCATGTCATCCGCATGGATCAAAACAGAATCCCAAAGCAACTGTTCTTTGGCGAGCTAGTCCAAGGCAACCGAAACCAAGGCCGCCCTCACAAGAGGTACAAAGACAACCTCAAGATGCACATCAAATGGGCAGACCTTCAACCCCATCAGCTCAAGCTCGCTGCCTCAGACAGAAGTCACTGGCGAGTCCTGACCAGAAAAGCCAGTTCCACCTTCGAGGCTGACCGCCGCTAGCGTCTTGCTGCAGCCCGTGAGAGACGTCACAAAGCTGCGTCTCAGCCACCCCCAAGTACCGGTGTCCCATGCCCCACCTGCAACCGCCTGTGTTCATCGGAATTTGGACTCCGGAGCCACATACGCATCCATCGTTGATGAGACTGCACAACATGTCTTCCTCGGCCCCCGAGAGACTACCAATTGATTGATTGTACTATGTTGAATACACAAATCTGTCTTAAGAAACTACCATCACTAAATACACAAATACACTGCAACGTTCACTTTTCTCAAAGAGCATATTTACTAGAGACTAGAAGTACTTACAATCACCATGGAATAAATGAGTTGTGTGGAGCTGCGTACATTTATTTCCTGTTAACTATGCAATATGTGCGCTCGGCATCATTACGAAATATGTATAAGATTACAACTCTACTTTGATCCATCTCACTGTTGCTTCTACTGTGCGCATACAACCACATGCACGTACAAGCAAAACTGTCATAACTAACCACTTTCGCAACCCTTGCCGTCAAATCCCCGTGGACAAATGCACCGGTAATCGTCTGTCGAGATGTTCATACACGTCCCTCCATTTTTACATCTTGGGAAAAGGGTGTCACATACATCTGTAAAAGAACTTTTGAAATAATAAATGGAAAATTATTCTTTTATCTTCTCTGTGCCTGATGTTTCACAGAAATACTGTGTGAAAGCTATATTTATATTTTAAGATTACAAATGAGTTCGTACCCCTTGCTCTATAATCTATAACAGAAAGAACTCCTACTTTTTATGCAACAATTACTTTTTGATGATGGTGGTGAAGACGATGATGATAATGGCAGCGATAATGATGATGTTTATGATGTTATGTATATCTATATTGTGTGCTTAACTTTTGTCCATGATTATAGATTGTATGGGTCATTTGTGAACAACATATTACATAGATAACTTTTGTCCATGACTGTAGATTGTACTTTAAGACAATGATCATTGTTTTTTTTTTTAAATAAAAAACATGTTTACTCGGATTTGAGTTCAGAACCTAGGTTGTTCCCTTGGAAAGTCTAGATCTACCTGATTTTTATCATGTTGTTCGCTAAAATGTAAGTAAACAGACTTGACCTTGTTTATGAATTTAATGAAAATTCCTTTGGAAATGACCTAACTTAAGTACAAGGCATTTTGTAGTATCATAAGTCAGGTGACAGTCTGTATATAAGTTTGAGGCCAACAAGATTATTCATTCCTATCTTAATATATCTTTTAGTTGTGTTCAGTAAACATTTGAGAGGAGTTATTGATTTAAATAATTCATTGGAATTACAAAGGGTTCATTGACATTTTGAACTAAAAGATTACTTTAGTATTAGTGTGAATTCATCCAAGGACATTATGGATTATATCATTGAGCTGCATCAACACTGTTGGCACATAGCCAATTCAAGGCTACATCAACAAATTAAATATTGAAATTCATTCGGAACACTCTATACTTTTAGACTTCTGATAGAAATTTTAGGATTATTTATGATTTAATTCAGAATACTGTAAGTTCCTCTTAAATTTTCATTTATAACATATAGAATGAAATTATTTGTTAAATTTTGCGAAAGACTGTTGGTTTTGCTTTTTTTCTGTTACTTGGTTTAAGACCATTTGAGTCGTTGCAATGGTATTAAGTTTGCTTTTTTGTATAATTCATATTTAAAACTTAAACTAGTGAATTTGTTTACCAATATATTCATTTATAGAGAGAGGCTCTCTTTGTTGTCATCGAAACCAAAGTTCATTTGTATAAGATATTTGCAAATTATGGTAATTTAAAGGTGTAAAATTCAAATACTGTATTAAACATTAGGCCAGATACAACCTTATTTGTAATTGTTTGACACTAAAAAATTTTCCTGTAGCACGTAGTTCTGTTTGATGTGGCTTGAGGATGATATTTGTTTTGTAAATATTCTGTACACTGAACGAATTGTAATTACCATATGACAGATCTTTAAATTACTTTTGCATTCGTTGTGGTAGCATCTCTGCTCTGTGTCCGAGGAATCGAATAATAACATACATACATACATACATACATACATACATACATACATACATACATACATACATACGTACGTACGCACCTACGTACCTACGTACCTACCTACCTACCAAAACACATACATGCATACAGTTAGAAAGGTATATCTAATTTGATTGCCTTCAAGTGTGCAAAATAGTCTCTATCGCTGTTTCATCCATAATATAACTTCATTTCATCTACATATTTTTCTTGAAACTATTCTGTCTGCCATAGAATATACTAAATAAGTCTATTCGTGGACGAGAAAACTTACTGGTACATTGTGTACTATAGTCCGCTGGGCACCAATTCGAATATTCATCTATAGTACACATCAGATAACTCGGACAAGCGTTAATCCCTTTTCTGCAAAGGTATTCCCTGAATTCCTCTGTCTGTAAAACAAAAAGCGAGAACTCCTTGAGGCTGTACTCACAATAACCTCACTTAATGAAGTGTTCGCACTTCGAAACGTTTGTAGTGTTCATTGAGATAATAACGTATGCTAGTCATGAAAACTCTTGGCAAAATATCCCTACTATTGTCCGCAGATTAATGGAAAATTATTTCCCAAAATTCAATTATAAAAATTAGCTTTAAATCAAATTAAGTGCAGATGTATTAAACTTTGAAAAACTGTCTCTTTATGTGACTAATGATCAATAGGCATTTAATGCATCTATATGATGTTTATACAAATAATGGTTTCCTACAAAGACTATTATGCAAGGTCTGTTCAGCAGACACGTCCACAATGCGGGTGTCAGCTATCAGCCAATCAGAGACGGAGCGAGGGTGAGTGCTGTGCCAAAGTTCTGCATTTTATGTGTATCACAAAGAATTTGCACGCAAAGCAGCTATATAATGCAGTACCATGAACATTAAAGTAGATTGGAGAAGAATTGATCCAAGCGACAAATATATGTCCTATCTGCATATGAGGTGGTTGATTGCCAGCACTTCCGGAATTTTGCTAATGATACAGAGTTCTACAATCTTGCTCCACAGACAACAAATAATCTGCCAACTTGAAGATAAAGCGCATCGGTGTATAGACAGAGTACAATGTACAGACAGGGACGGAAAAGACTATTACATTAAGGAAAATAAATATGCAATAACTTCAAGGAAGCAAACGTTGTTTCAGAGCTTACTGTCCTAATACTCAGGTATGCTTGATTTGCAAAAAATTACATTCACAGTTCAAATGCAACCTAGTGACTAAGCAGTTACAACTGCCTACAAACCACTATGACTAACTCAGGAAAATAGTCAATTATATACCAAGCAACCACACCCATAAACAATGTTGGACTTAACAGGGACATCCTGATTGTGAAAACAAAAGTGTGTGTGTGTGTTGGGGGGGAATCTTATCAATGGTCTCCTCTTAGGTTTTCACACTTGAATTTCTCATTGGCTTACTACTTCATTTGAGTGTAAAAATTTTGTATCAGCTATATCACAATCTGACAGGGTTGATACATTACGGCACTATGAGCTCAACAACAACCTTTGACAATCCACCCTTTCCGATTAGCGCCCTTGGCGATGTGCAAAGCAAATATTCTGGCAAGAGCAAACTTACTGCAGATCTGTCAGCACTTCACAGTTCAGGCCCGGCCCGAGGGCAAGGCAAAAGAGGCAACTACCTTGGGCCCCGCGCTTCTCCGCAATGCAATTTTTTCCTTGGAGCTCCGTACTCATCGCCTGCTGCCTTTGGCCCCGTACATCCTAGGGCCGGGCCTGTCACAGTTCTCTCAAACATGAAAGTATTAATGTCTTGATTAGCAAAGAATAAGTTTCTCTCTTATACATCAAAATTTGATGACGCTATTCATATTCTGTAACAGCTAGGACCAGGTGCTAATATGTACAAAACTGATATTACTGACGCATTCAAGTTAATTCCCACACTCCCGACATTGTGGCCTTTGTATGATGTCAAGAGGAGGGATAAATATTATTTCTACACTAAGTTAGTATTTTGGTAATTGAAATAGTCCTAAGATTTTTGTTACACTGTTCAGAGCGATTTCGTGCATATCACAAAAATAATTATTATAGCATTTTCTCATTTCGTACATTTGCTGAATGATTTTGTCCATTGATGCGCCTGACTTTTAAGTTGAAAGAACAATGACAATAATTACATTGATATTCAGTAGGTTATCTATTCCAATTGTTCCTCACAAGACACCGTGGCCATCGCTCGTTATAGAATACATGGGTATAATATTTGACTCACAAAAAATGGAATCCATATTGCCACATGATAAGCTCAAAAGCTGCAAGCTTTCCAGCAAAGGAAATTGTGCATGAAGAGAGAATTTGTGAGTCTTTTGGGCTTATTTACATTTTGAATGTCGAGTGATAGCCTCAGACGTTTCTTTCACATTATATCTGATATCTTTGTCAACAAGTGTCACCTAGTTATATCATCATGGGAAATTAAATAACGAGCGTAGACTGGATCTAAAGATGTGGAGTGACATTTTCGTTCAGTGGAATGGAATTGTATTCTTCCTTGTCTCTTTTGCTGCAGATTTTGAACTCTTCACTGATGCAGCTTCAGCTCTCGGTTACAGCGTTTTATCCAAGGCAGGTGGTTACAAGGATCGTGGCCTGACATAGTATTTCATATAATAGGTAGAGATATCAGAAAATCTCAAATGAATGGTCCAAGCACAAGTTTACCCATCGCCTTCGATATATGGTCCGCATGTGTGCTGTGCTTCAAATGGTTTCATTGCTCCCTTAAAAATCCAAATCTCAGACACACACACGCACACACGCACGCACGCACGCAAGCACACACACACACACACACACACACACACACGCGCGCGAGCTCCCTTAGACGATGGCATGCTGCTTGCTGCATCTTCATTAACTTTCTTTGCTTTCTGACATCGATGAGGAAATATTAGTTAGCAATGCTGATCAACTTCTCTCAGGACCTAGGATTTGTAGCCAATGAAATCAATGAAACATCAGTAATAAATTTTGTAATAAATTTTATGAGGACGATTGAAATCCGCTAGTAAAACTAACTTATCGTCTGGAAATATGTATTTTAGTAACAGTGACCTAAGCATTAATACGCGAATAGATTTTATATAAATAAATTTAAAAATAATAAATAAACAAATATCATATTTTGTAGTATAATTATACATGAAACTTAGCTCACTAATCTATTTTACACGTGCAATCCGGGGCTCTCCACTACGCACTCCATATGTGTATAAAAACATGGCACATACTTGCTACACTTTTTGCGTGATACATGTTTGTCTATTTGAGCTATAAAAAAAACAAACTATTCCTTACGGTGCATTAGCTTATGTTATTTATGTTTTCATGCAATAGTAGCTTGAAACGCGATTTTATTATTAAAAGGTTTTGATTTTTTTAAAAACTCATTTGATAACTGAATACAAATGAATAAACATTACGGTAAAGAAAGTTAAGGTTGAAATAAAAGTCTGCAAATATTTGACTCCCAGAAATGAGTTCGAACTTTAGTCTCATTACTTTTCTTTCCGAGAAATGTGCATTTTATGCTGTGTGTGTGTGTGTGTATG
>JAECUM010061807.1:0-10043 GCA_016617855.1 Megalonaias nervosa | reverse complement strand
GAGGGATGCATTGCTAACGATGCCAACGATTAAACGTTTGGGTAACTGTCCTTGGAACTTCCACGCGTCGTATCGGATACTTGGCGGTCGTTCTGTTCAAAGTGTGACTGATGTCGTTTCCCGTTTTAGGTAACACTTCTATGCGGCGCACGTAAAGTCTGGCTTCTTGGATAATGGTTTTGTAGTCGTTGGCATGAGCCATCAAATGGAAAGCGGTACTGCTGAGATTCAGTCTCAGGCGGATATCCACCCCGTTCAGCAAATACTTGTCTTGCAACCACATGTCCAAATGCAAACAATCCATCAGTTGTAAACTGCGTCCTTGCAGGATTTTCTTTCGACGGTCGTTAAAGCCCACATTGTGAGGATCGCCATCTGCTGTTCGGGCTGTGTCGTTAAACTTGTCTTCACCTGCTGTGACAGGTTTCCATACCACGCAAGTATCCAGATGAGTGTTCTTGGCCTCTTTTCCGTACATCAAGAGATTTTCCAGGTACGCTCGGTAAGGGCAAGTATCCATGCTACCGCTGATCAGTTTGTTATTCAAGTACACTTCGCTGAACAAGGAATGCATGAAATTGTTGACGGGAGCCACTCTGGCATCGGCTTCTGGAGCGCTTTGACTTTCACTTTGATCACTTTGACTTTCAGGTACAAGTAACTGCTATTCAGTTCGATGTAATCTTCGGGCTGTCCTTTGATTTCAAACTCGATAGGGGCTGAATCCGTCATAAAGGAGACGGGATGAAATTCTATCCATCGGGATTCTTGCATCGTCATCATGGTGGGTGGCATGGCAAACAGATCCAGTTCCGACTTGGAACAGGCGCAAGACTCTCGGTGCATCATTTTTTCTCTCTCTGTTTGTAATTTGATAATCAAAAACATCTAATTCTCGGACGGTTCTTCTTTTCTTAGTCTTTCTAGTTCTGGGGGTATGAAGTCCTCTGGAGGGGTGTCTTCGTCGTCGTCTCTTTCTGCCTTGTCCTTGCTGTAGCGTCAGGGAAGCAGGAATGCCTGACTGAGCAGTGTCCGGGGCATTTATAGGAGTTTCTCGTCGGCCCAAAATGTCTTTGCCCGTTTGAAGCAAGACATTTTTGCCTGCTCTCAAGAAGGCTTCTTTGGGGTTTTGTTTGTCGATGATGACATTTTAGAGAAATTCTTTTCTGTGCGTCAAAGCG
The DNA here is from genome assembly GCA_016617855.1 of Megalonaias nervosa. Taxonomy (NCBI): domain Eukaryota; kingdom Metazoa; phylum Mollusca; class Bivalvia; order Unionida; family Unionidae; genus Megalonaias; species Megalonaias nervosa. Next base: position 8,862 of record JAECUM010061807.1, on the reverse strand, counting down.
GCATCTTTTAAGGCGTGCAATCCTCGTGTCGCCATTGGTTTCAAAACTGGGGCCACCGAACGAAAGGCCGATTTGAGCATATCACCTAAACCATGTCCTCGTTGTCTAGCGACTCCTTGGTACATAGGATACATGACTTACAAGTTGTTAGATAATCGTTTTCGAAAATGGAGTTTCACTGTGACTTTCCCTTTGGTGAATGAAATATTTTGTCCCAGATCTCTTTTTATAATAATGTTGACACTATCAAAATACGTCTTACTGACGAGTAAATAGTGAGGATGTACAAATTCGCGGTGAACGTGATATGCGTTTCCACCTTTTTCCTCAGCGGTTGTGGCAGAATCCACTTTGAAAGGAATGACACGCAGTAACCGTACGGAGTTGTGTCCTACCACGTTGTACTCCACCACATCGGAGTACACAAAGATCAAATCGAGTCCTTGATTCATTTCTACCGGGAATCGAAAATATTTCGCAAAATCCAAGTTGCCGGTAATGGCTTTTATTTCGTTTTTAATCTTGATGAACTTGGGGTCTCTACCCAAAGTGTCATACAATTCAGGGCAAAATGTAATGGACACCACTTTGCTCTCCTTAAATTTCATCAGTAGGCGACGAGCCGATTTATGGTACTAGAGGGTTACAGGTTTTTTCTCCAAGGCTTTGCATTTAACCTGGCAGAAATCGTATTTACCAGATGTTGACCACAAAAATAATAGCCTGCAGGAATTGTCAAGTGATAGGTGGACCGTTTTGTTTTGGGGTCCTGTGTTTTCATAGTCACCTGCAGTTGTGCGTTCATCCAAGTTTTGTTGCACTTGCTCGTCATGAACTTCCACCGTAAAAGTGTTTTGATTTTCAATGATGTTTTTGATTTGTGTAGGGTGGATCATTTCCACCAAAGCCACTTACCAATGGGATTCCTGATCCAATTGGATGGCCTGAGGTAATTTGGCCGTGAAACAGCACAAGGTGTTTTTGGGAAACACTTGCATGGAACTGTCACTGGGTAACGGTAAGTAAAATTGGTTATTCATAATTCCAGAGTTCTGCTGTCTGAGGGGATGCTGGTGTTTAGAGAAGTGTCCAAAAGGGGATTGATGTTATTGTTGTTGGGGTGGTCATTGTTGGGAGGGTGATTGACGCTGGGCACAAGACTCCCGTTGTTACCGTTATAAGAGTATTTCAGGGAAGGATTGGGGAGAAGGTAACAGATGCAGCTGCTCAGTAAAATTTAGTTCACAATTGTTTGTCTCCTTGTTGCAAGCTCAAATTGGCAATGGCAGCACCGATGACACAATACATCACAAAGTTTTGGCATAAAAAGTCGATTTGCTTTTTAGGCACACGTTCTCCACACCACACCCACAAGGGTTGCTTTTGTAGATCTTGCACAGAAGAACTGGTTGAAGGAGTGGTCACTGTGGTAACTGAGGCTGTGTTGAAGGGCATGATGGTCACTTCTTTTTATAGTCGATGACTTGCGAAGCGTCGATCCAAGACTCAAAACTGGGTGGATATCCTTTCCAACGTACTTTGACTTCTTTGATACGTCGTTTTCCACTTTTCGGGTTCTTCATTCGAGAATGCTTTCGATGTTGTACACGTCGTCTTCTTTTTTGGTCACGCGTTGTAACTCGGGAAAGTAGAACGTTCCTTTTAACACTTCCCCGTTCATTTCTTCCAATTTATAGACGGTAGGATGACGGCCAAGCACTTGTCCAGTGACACGAAACAATTCGGTGGTCCAATTGGGTAAGTAACCTTTGTCGAAAGTGCGTTTGGTTTTGCCAATGCGCACCCAATCTCCTGCTGCCAACACTCCACCTTTCTTGGGAACAGCCACAGTCGGGACGTACCAAACAGGCGCTCGAAGACGGTCACTTCGTTGTCAGGAGTCACTCCTTGGGGGGCACGTCCGATGCTCCGATGGTAAGATTGGTTGTACGCTTGGACCAGGCGCGGTAAGACGTCAATGTAATTGAGAGTGTGTTGATGCGTAAAATATTTCCACATGCGTTCTTTCGAGTTGCGTTAAAAACGTTCCACGATGCTGGCTTTGGTTTCGGGATTCTCGGTGGTGAAAAAAATTGAATGTCTCCTTTCTTTAATTCTTTTTGGAAAGCTTGGTTCAGAAATTAGGTGTCTTTGTCGGTTTGCCATAGAAGAGAGTGACGACCACTTTGTTTCAACACAAGTTTGAGGGCTCGCCCTAACTCAGTGCTCGATTTCCAAAGTCAATGGCACGACCCAAGCAAATTTGGAAAAGACGTCGATGACACAAAACAAATATTTGTAGCAACGATTGTAGGCGGCTAAATGAGAGACATTGGCTAAATCGGGTGCGACTTCTGGAAAATTTTCGTCGAATTGGTTTGTGTAAGGTTACGTAGCTTGTTCTTGTAACCAGCGTTGCACTTGAGATAAACGGACACTTTTCAGTCGGGTTTTGGCAGTATGATACAATTTCTGAACTCCTCCGTATCCCGCAGGATGGACTGGATCGTAGTTAATGCTGACTAACACTTTTTTTAATAGGTTACCCACTCTTCACGGATGCTTCTCTGGATGGGACGAGGTGGTGGTTTGGAAACGGCTTTACGTGTCCGATGCGCCACGGGAGTGGAAGTCGAGGGTAGTGGTGGTGGTGGTGATGGTGGTGGTGGTAATGGGATGGCTTTGGTCTTCTTTTCTTTTTTTCACTTCTGGTTTCCCTTCTTTCTTTTTGACTTCTGTCAAAGGAATAGTGGACATCATCTTTTAACCCAAGCTTTGAGTTCTTCTCGTTGGGTGTGGGGGAAGGGGTGAACAAGGACTCTGCAATCTTACTAGGGATGGGAGCTGCTGACGGTGTTTGAAAGACTTCTCGTGCCTCTTCTCACGCATCTGTGGGGCTGCGTCTGTCTTGACCGCTGGGGGTGGTAGTGTTGGTGATGACGGACTTTTCATCAGGGCCTTAAAATCTTTAAGAGTTGGTAGAGCTGTTTTGTCTAACGCTTTCTGGTGAAAGAGCTGCAGTCGTTGTAACAGTTGACCATATCGTTGCGATTTTTCCGTTTCTGACAAATCGCTGAGATCCATCAACGATTGCAATTCGTGTTGTAACTGGGACATTTCGGTTACATGAGGATTGGGAGGTAAATGTGGGGTCCGTTGTTCTTGCCAACGATGGAATTCCATAAATCGTGTGTAAAGCACTAAAGCCAGTTTTCGTCCTTCCATCAGATTCTAGAGGTCACGTCTGAGATCTTTTGACTCCAGAGGTCCCTTTCATCTTCTTGACCCATTTTATATCGGACCCATGGGTAAAACACTTCCCAGGACTCCACCCAGCATGGCTGCCGCTATTCCTTTGACAAGAGGTAATATCAGGGGTAAAAATCCTCCGCGTTGCGCGAACATCTTTTTCTTTTGACCGATGGGTATTTTCTTATGGACCATTTGGCATAGAACGTGTCGATCTTTGGCTAAGAATCCTTTCTGGTGTTCAGACAAAGGTATCGTTCATGACATTCAGACAACATTCAATCATGGTATTGATGACGTCTTTGGAGACGGTTTGAATGAGTTGTTTTCTCATGGGTGGAGGGGCTTTGGACAGGACGGACAACATGTCCCAAAGTTTGGCTAAACGAGGAGGCAGTCCTTTCCTTTTCTTTCCTTTTTTAGCAAGAGGGTGATGTGCACTTCTTTTAGGAGACATCTTTTCTTGGTTCAGGAGCAAAAATACACTGAAGTCCATGGCTTGACATGCGTCCTTTTATCTTAATTTTGGACTAGTGGTAATGGACCAGGAATACTTCTGAGAACCCGTGGTAACAATCCAGTAAACTCTGTAAAATGCCCGATGTCTCTTGGACTTTGATTTTGGGGGCAGGTATTTTGTGAGCAGCTGCCACTGCAGCTAAAGAGGAGGAGGGTGTCACCGCTGGAGGAGAAGTTCTTGGAGACACAGATTTCCATTGTTTTATCAAATTGGCAAGAACGGGTGTCAAATTCGGTTTGGCTGGCATCACCAGCAGCGGAGATGTGGAAGAACCTGAGGCTACTGGAGACGTGGTCATCGTCGCTACATGTCGTGGTTTGCGAATGAAAGGTTGCACCTTGGCCGAAGTGCCTCTCTTGCGGGTAGAAGCTGTTTTCTGGGAGCTTTTCTTTTTCTGGGGAGTTTTCTTTTTCTTTGGCTGTGACCTGGTCTTGACACCGCTGCTCTTTTCTTCTTTTTCTTCTGGGTACGTTGGGCAGTGGATTTTTTCTTGGGGAGGACTTTGGGGGCATTAGGATCCCCTTTTTAAAAGGGAGTGAATGATGACACCTCCTAGAGAACCGCTACCTCCTGGTTTCAAAATGATTTGCTTTTTGGTTTGAGTGTCCATGCGGAGATCTGCCAGTTGCGTGAAGGCTACTTTGTTTCTCTCAAAAAAGCGTTTGGTTTGATGAGGGGTGTGAATGATGTCTTGCAGTAATTGACGTGCTGTCACCGTAAACCATCATAAAACATCTTTGAGACTGGCTTCTAAGACACAAGTACGTATTTGTGGATTTTTTCGCGACAGATGCCGTACAAGGCACGAATCAATTTGACGAGTAGATGAGACTGAAGGGACGCCATGTTGACGATGTGTGAAACAAACCAAATGTGTCCGAGGTTTTGATAGATTTTTTGTTGTTGTTGGTAAGTCGACGGGGACGTGTACAAGACAGACCCTCCGTCTTGGCACCAATGGTGAAACAGATGGGTACGAAATCGCAAATAATCGGGGATAGTGGGTTTTATATCCACGAGTAAATAGGCATGTAGGGTTTGAGTGGCATCGACGTACGCATGTGTCAGCCAAGGCGTTCCTAACTGTTTGGCTAACACTTGCCCTTACGATTTATCTCTAGGGCTTTTAAACAAGACCACGTAATGAGCATTGAGACCGATGGTACGATGGGCTTTACTTTGTTGAAACAAATTTTGGGTGATGTAAATGACACTGGCATTACGATGATGCCCTTTGCGCGTAAACCAGTTTAATTTCTTCTTCGTCTTCTCCTAACATGTCGTCGCAGATGACCAGATGTGTTTGACTGTGGTCAGACACGATCCCATCGTCTTCGCGAGGAATGCCTTCCACAAACACGATGGAATCGCCTTGACTTTCTCGCAGAAGGCTGTACGCCGATTGCCATTCTTTGTAATCACCACACGATATGTTGAGGGGGACGATCGATCAAATGATATTTATGTTCGATCAAACGTTTGACAAATTCAGTTTTGCCTGAACCACTGGATCCAGCAATTAACACGTTAAAAGGGATGCCGAAGATACAAGGTCTCCCAACTGGCACGATCTAAGTTTTCGTCGATGACTATGAAAGTGGAGGAAGAGGGAGCAGAGATAGCCATAGTGACGGGAATGTCACTTTTGACACGAAGACAGACAAGACAAGAGTTTTTATACTTTTTTTCAGTACACGTTTATTTCAACACATGTTTAAAATGGAACAACACGAAATACAAAAATACATAAAAGCCAAATGGTTAAGTACATGGATAAAATACACATCAAAACGATCAAAGTGGAATATAAACAAGTCACTGTACAACATTTTTGGTGACCAAGGTGTGGTGTCCTAAGGAGAGTGTGTAATGTTCTTAGAGTCTCTACATTATGCAAAGTCATACAGGGGTCCTCCCGGAATGACCTTTCGGGAATGTCCATGTCAGTGACAGCCCTGTCCTGAAGGGATTGGTTTTCCACGGTCAGGTTATTCTTCTGGTACTGTGGCTAACACAGGTTTAGAGGTCACTTTTTTCACAGGACACTTTAAGTTCCTTTAAATGCATAACACAAACCTTGGGCAGAGTTTGCCGCTTTTTTTGTCCAAGCCTCGAAACCCAAACTTTTCCAGTCACGTACATCTGGTCAGTGATGGTGTAGGTCACAAGCTACATACACATCTTCGTAAACATCTTCAGTGCCTAAAAGTTGACGAATCTTTTTAACCCGTAGAGGTCGAGAAGTATCGAGATGAAAGCGCAAAGCTTTTAACAGAATGAGTCTCTCGTGTACATTTAAAGGTACCACCACACGCATGTATTTGGTGGTATCTCACAGTACAGATCGTACAGAGCCCACAAAGAATCGACTGGCAAACGAAATCCCAGAAAGTAAGTCACTAAAACACACACTACACGTCGACCCCAATTCAATGGATACAGTTCTCGTAATAAGTGCTGGTAATCCACCACAGTCTGAATAGTGTCATTGACTTCCTTCCACGGAATCTGTTGTATCACACGAATGATAAAGGCCGTGGCATGGTAGCCAGTTTTTAGACCTCTTTTTGTCGGCGGTAATAAACGTACTTTTTGAACAGAATCGGTTTTATTTTAGTTCCGTACCAAAATTGTTTAATCACTAACTCATATAACACGCGTCGCACAGAAGTTTCCTCTTGAACCAAGATTTATTCGTATAAAAGATTTTGGTAATTCTTTAACTCTTCCGTTGGAATTCTGTGTACTATGGTCACCTTGTAAGTAGAATGAGTGGCATCCAAAACTTTATGAATCTCACGTGATTCATCAACGTCTGACCAATGGAACATTTTGAAATGAATCAATCCTCTTATAGCATTCAGGTGCCAGTGGTTCCAACATCGGTGACGTAAAGGATGCAGTTGTTCTTTGCGTTGGACTTGTATTTTGACAAACTCTTGGTAAATGCGTTCTCTCAGTTCCAGAGGTAGATTCTGAATGTACTCTTCTAAACTAGTCATTCACAGCAATGCCTTTCTTTTGTTTGAGGTAATAAATGTACTTTTTGCACAGAACTGATCGTACTCCAGTAGCGAATCCAAATTGTTTAGTTACTTGTTCACACACCACACACCGCACAGAATCTTCCTCTACAGACAATATTTGATAGCGAAAAAGATTTTGGTAATCCTCTAACTCTTCCTCTGGAATTCATTGTAGTATGGCTAGCTTATAACAAGTAGGATGAGTAGCACCCAAAGTCTTCTGGTCCTCGTCCAGTTGAACAATATCTGACCTTTGGAACGCTTTCACATGAATCAGTCCTCTTATAGCATTCAGGTTCCAGTGGTTCCAACATCGGTGACGTAAAGGATGCAATTGTTCTTTTCGTTGGACTTGTATTTTGACCAAATCTCGGTAAATGCGTTCCCTCAACTCCAGAGGCAAACCACGAATGTTCTCTTGTAAAGTATCCATGACAATGTCAGCCCATGTTTATACCCACGTTGAGGGTCACTTCTGAATGCCCCTTAGTTTTATTCAAGTTTCCTTTTCTTTACTGGATGAATTTGACAAACAAAAGGGTATAGTTTCTTCTGAGGCTCTTTCACACTATAGTCTATCCTTACATAAACAGTATTTGTTGATACATCTAACATACGTTCACAACAGGCTTCTCGTAAAGGTGTGATGTCCGTTGGTTGATCCCACACATACCATGGTAAATTTAAACAGCCTTTGTAATTCTGTTCCAGCTCTTTGCCGTCGGGAATTTCACAATTTATTTGAATCTTGAAATAAGTACATCGATATCCATTAGGTAGTTGTTGAAGGTCCGACAATTTGAACACTTTCAAATGAATCAAGTCTCTTATGTCATTCAGATAACATGGGTAACTTAAAAGTTGATGATTGATAGGATGCAATTGTTTCTTGCGTTTCACTTGTATTTTGACCAACTCTCGGTAAATACGTTCTCTCAACTCCACAGGCAAACCACCAATGTTCTCTTGTAAAGTATCCATCCAGAGATTACAGAGGTCGTCCCAGTAAAGGTAGGTAGTGACAGTGCGGGGACAATCGAGCATTTTCTTGGTTAGCGGAATCTTTCTGCTCCCACTCGTGAAGGGACACACCGCAACTGAAGCACTTGACTCTATCACCTTCAACCAAGTAGATAAATCCGACTGTGGGCTAATTCTTCGGGTGTAGGTCCTCCTAGATATTTAGGCCACTTTCCTTGGAAGGTTTGGAATCGACTTTCAAAGTCGCAGTAGTCAGGCAAACACACAGGGAATGAATATTCTTCTTTCACAGGTTCACTTTGCTCATGGTAAGGTGAAATCGGCAGTAGTTTGCTCAGGTTTGGATGACATCCGTAGGGTGGTAGCCGCATGGTTTAACGTGGTTGATGACATAGGCAATGAAAACCAGTAAAGTGATAAGGTGTACGAAAACGAGTGGCATCGCTTTCGCATCCATCACTTTCCATGGTAGGTATGGTAGAATTAGTCATAGCAAAGTTCCCATGATGTGGTACTGAATCGCTGAGGTCACAGCGTACGGCATCCATGCAATCGCAAGGCACTGCATCGCACTCAAGTTTTCTCTCGCTTGATACTTGCTGTTTAAAAATATTCATCTCTTTCTCTTGGCAATGGTAGTCACAATGAACTATCGGTCTTGGGCGTTGTCCCTTTCTTTTACTAGTCGTAATGAAGTCTCGAGCTTGTACATCGTTCTTTTTTATACCTAGTTTTGGAAGTCTTCCTTTTTTCTTCCTGGACAAAGGTACTACTTTCTCTAAGGTACCGTGATACCTGTTCCGTAGTGTGATGGGTGGAAAGGCCATAGAAAGGTAAGGACAGTGCGGAGACCATCGAGTATGGTCCAGAATAGCTGAATCTTTATAGATACATCGATCCATACGCAACCTCAGACCACAACTGAAACACTGTACTTCGTATCTCAATCCATTTTCAAGTCCCAAGTAGACAAATCCTGTTCTAGCTAAAACATTTGCAGTAGGTAATCCTTCCCTATCCGTGGGCCATTTTTGAAACGTTTCCAATCGACTGGCACAATTAAAATAGGAAAGAAGACAGGAAAAT
>JAECUM010061806.1:0-14583 GCA_016617855.1 Megalonaias nervosa | reverse complement strand
GTCCATTGTACTTAATTTTATATTGAAATCTAAAATGTTTAACTGTATATTGAAGTCTAATGTACTCAATTGTGCATTGAAATCTAATGTACTTAATTTAATATTGAAATCTAATATGCTTAACTGTATATTGTAGTCTAATGTACTCAGTTGGGCATTGAAGTCTAATGTACTCAACCGTACAACGAAGTCTAATGTACTTAATTTTACACTGAAGTCTGATGTACTTAAGTTTAGATTGAAGTCTAAAGTACTTAGTTTTACACTGAAGTCTAAAATACATAATTTTACAGTGAAGTCTGATGTACTTAATTTAACATTGAGGTCTAATGTACTTAATTTTACATTGAAGTCTAACGTACTTAATTTTACATTGAAGTCCAATGTACTGAATTTTACATTGAAGTCTAATGTACATAATTTTACATTGAAGTCTAATCTACTTAATTTTACACTGAAGTCTAAAGTACATAATTTTACATTGAAGTCTCGTGTAGTTAATTTAACATTGAAGTCTCATGTACTCAATTTTACATTGAAGTCTAAAGTACATAATTTTACATTGAAGTCCAATGTACTGAATTTTACATTGAAGTCTAATGTACATAATTTTACATTGAAGTCTAATCGACTTAATGTTACACTGAAGTCTAAAGTACATAATTTTACATTGAAGTCTCGTGTAGTTAATTTAACATTGAAGTCTCATGTACTCAATTTTACATTGAAGTCTAAAGTACATAATTTTACATTGAAGTCCAATGTACTGAATTTTACATTGAAGTCTAATGTACATAATTTTACATTGAAGTCTAATCGACTTAATGTTACACTGAAGTCTAAAGTACATAATTTTACATTGAAGTCTCGTGTAGTTAATTTAACATTGAAGTCTCATGTACTCAATTTTACATTGAAGTCTAAAGTACATAATTTTACATTGAAGTCCAATGTACTGAATTTTACATTGAAGTCTAATGTACATAATTTTACATTGAAGTCTAATCGACTTAATGTTACACTGAAGTCTAAAGTACATAATTTTACATTGAAGTCTCGTGTAGTTAATTTAACATTGAAGTCTCTTGTACTTAATTTTACATTGAAGTCTAAAGTACTTTAGTTTACATTGAAGTCTAAAATGCTTAATGTTACACTGAAGTCTAATGTATTCTTCGATCCTCTTAGACCAGCAAGAAAGTTGTGTCGTTTTGGTTTAGAACTAAAACAATGTATAATGCTACAAAATGAAAGACCACAGCTAATGGATCTGACGTACCCACGCGTGCCGCGCGCACGCGCGCATGTGTGTATCTATGTAGGAATACAACACTCCATTGCCCAGTTGCATGGAACAACCATAACCTAAGCAGTACAACTATTTGACTCAACAAAATAAAAAAAAAAATAAACTATCTACGAAAACTTTTATATACAATGGAAATTACAAATTTGACTCTGGGCTTTAATTTTACATATTTTGTAAGCAACATAATCCTAAATTTTAATTGATCAATAACTGCTTTAATTTGAATGACCACGAGTAATTTTGCTACAACTAGTAGTATGTATGTATGTATGTATGTATGTATGTATGTATGTATGTCTATTGTGTGCGCGTGCGTGTGCATGTATGTATGTATGTATGGATATGTGTGTGTGCGTGTGTATGTGTGTATATGTGTGCATGTGTATGTATGTAGTATGTATATGGGTACGCACGCACGCACGTATGTATGTATGTATGTATGTATGTACGCAACGTTCATACGTACGCAAGGATGGATGGACGGAATGATGGACGTGCGTATGTATGTACATTTGAATGTATGTATGTATGTAGATAGGTAGGTAGGTATGTAGGCATACCAGTACGTACGTATGTATGTATCTATATATGCATGCATGTATATATTTATGTATGTATGTATGTATGTATGTATGTATGTATGTATGTATGTTACGACGTACTTTAATATCTCGAACTATCCGTCCTCCTCTCTTTTATATTTATTATTCGTTTCTTTAAATCAATTTTATATCTATCAAGTAAGCCCTCGTAACATTATGCATTGAAGGTATTTGTCCTAAATTAAAGGTATATAATTTAAATGTAACTCTAGTTGTCCCCTATACTGGATAGGCTGATTGGGAATATTTGCGTCATTGTGGCGTCGATTTAATTTATTTCCAGGTTTATCGTAAATCAGAACAATACAATAGTTTGAAGCAATCACCAACATCGTCCTGCTTGTAAGGACAAAAATGTTTCACCAACAGGTGGTACTTAGCTATTTTAGGCGATCGACTTGTCTGAATGTCATATTGAATTATAGAAGGTCAAACACTTCGTTACGTGTTTTTTGTTTTAAAATGAGACGAGATGTGTGACATGATAAGATAGCATCTCCTGCATGAAATATTAATGTTAGCTTAAAGAAAAGGATTGATTTCGAGGTTCATATATGTGTCGAATCCGTTAATCAGGATATGTTACCCAAATAGATTCCAATGTGTACACACATCGGTGAACATTTTCTTTTCCACGGTATCACAAAACTCAACTACATGGTTCGAAATTTGATTTTAAAAGAAACAAACAAACAATTAATTTGCTTTAGTGGCAATAAATCGTAGAGCTGGATACCAAGAGAAAGGTTGTACCGTCGTATACCTCGGTTTTTCAGAACATACCGCGATACGTACCACGGTATACCAAAGTATACTAACTGATATACTTATATACTATACTAACATATATACTTATATACTATATTAACATATATACTTATATACCATACTAACATATATTCTTAAATACTGTATTAACATATATAATTATCAATAAGAACACAGAGTATACTCAACATCAAGATCATTTAGTATAGTATATAAGTATGTCTATTAGTACAGTATATAAGTATATATTTTAGTATGGTATATGAGTATATATGTTAGTATAGAATATAAGTATGTCTATTAGTACAGTATATAAGTATATATTTTAGTATAGTATATAAGTATATATTTTAGTATAGTATATAAGTATATCTGTTAGTATAGTATATAAGTATATATTTTAGTATGGTATATAAGTATATCTGTCAGTATAGTACATAAGTATATCTGTTAGTATAGTATATAAGTATATCTGTTAGTATGGTATATAATTATATCTGTTAGTATAGTATATAAGTATATATGTTAGTATAGTATATAAGCATATATTTTAGTATAGTATATAAGTATATCTGTTAGTATAGTATATAAGTATATCTGTTAGTATAGTATATAGCAAATAAGTATATCTGTTAGTATAGTATATAAGTATATCTGTTAGTATAGTATATAAGTATATCTGTTAGTATAGTATATAAGTATATATGTTAGTATAGTATATAAGTATATCTGCTAGTATAGTATATAAGCATATATTTTAGTATAGTATATAAGTATATCTGTTAGTATAGTATATAAGTATATCTGTTAGTATAGTATATAAGTATATATGTTAGTATAGTATATAAGTATATATGTTAGTATAGTATATAAGTATCATGAACAAAAATGAATCTGTCTATAGAAAGAGTCTATAAGTTTGTTATCTTTTACCCGTAAGTTGATAATCATAAATAGTGACTTAGGACCATCATAATGACTTTAGCCCAATATACATTACTATATTAGTTTTCATTGCTTACCTTCGTAACTGTCAATACATATTGGTTAGATAGGTAAATGCACATTAAGCAGTTTAAAAGTTCAAGTATTTCAGTAACAAGTCTACATTTTTGTGTCTTAACTGCTAATCTAGATTTTTTTAAAAATCCAATAAGTCTCCATGTGTATACCATATCGCACCGCTGCATTCATTGTAGATTAGACTATGTTATATCGGACAATAACTTAGTGCCTTCAAGAAGCCATCATGATGTGAATACTACATGGCACCAGTACATTCATTGTAGGTTAAACCATGTTACATCCCACAGTCAGTTATTACCTGCAAGGAGACATATTGATGTTGATACCAAGTGTCTAATACATTCCTAGTAGATTAAACCATGTTACATCAGGCGGTCACTTATTGCATGCAAGGAGTCATTTGTAATCACATTTGTGAAAACAATTACCAATAATTTTGATGTAGCATTGTACGTAGTTAGGACTGGTAGAACAACCTCACACCTGCGTTTATCCTAAAATCACTAGCAATTTAGCTGATGTAGCACTGTCCATAGTTAAGAGTGGCAGAGCCACCTTTTGCCTATTAAACGTTAAAATGTATCAGATATGTATAAATCAAACAAAATCTATTGAATATGTACAAATCACAAAGAATCTGTTGAATGTGTACAAACTATGCACAGTCTATTGAATGTGTGCAAATGAATTAAAATATACTGAATATGTACAAATCAGACAAAATCTATTGAATATATACAAATCACACATAACCTATTGAATGTGTACAAATCACACAAGATATAATGAATATGTGTAAATCACACATAATATATTGAACATGTACGAATCACATAATTTGATTGACTATGTACAAATCACACACAATTTATTGAATGTGTTTAAGTCACACAAGATCTATTCAATATGTACAAATCATACAAACTTTATTGAACGTGTACAAATCACAGACAATATACTTAATACGTGTAAATCACACATAATATATTGAACACGTACAAATCATACAATTTGATTGAATATATAAAAATCACACAAAATCTATTGAATATGTACTCACCATAAATTAGTCATTGAATATGTACAAATCGGACAAAAGCTATCGAATATGTACAAATCATACAAAATCTCTCTCTCTCTCTCTCTCTCTCTCTCTCTCTCTCTCTCTCTCTCTCTGCACAATGCACAAAACCTGCAATATTCTTTAAACAGTTGTATTTGGATCTGTAATTATATTTCCATGGATAAAAGTCACATACATAAAATATGTCCAGGACACAACTTAGAGCTTAATGTCGACCGATGTTGACCTATCCCAGAATTCTGACTGATCTGAGAAAGACCCTGACCACATGTTGAATTTAAAACAAGCAACTAACAGGGAAAGTACCCTTTTTTCTTGTATACAATTACTCATGTGTGCTTGTGTGTGTGTATATATATATATATATATATATATATATATATATATATATATATATATATATATATATATATATATAACGTAAGTGCGTGGGGAATTTCTTCTGTGCAAAAAGTAACTGATTCGAAGTCAATCAATGTAAAAGCTTTACTTAATTTCTTTATGTTAAAATAGCTGATTAAAAAACGAGAATAGTATGCAACATTTTACTTGAAGATATATATGTGATATAACAATCATCTTTTTTAAGCTATTTCATTTTGAGAAAGATATGAGATATAAAGGTCCCTCTTTTGATCACTTTATTTTAAGATATGAGTTCTTTTATGCCAGGGAACCACGATGCCTCAATTGGTAGAACGTAAGACTCGTAATACAAAGGTCGGGGGTTTGATATCCCTCCAGGTGAAACCAGGTTGGTTGCTTTGGTCTGTTATTAGTGGTGTGTTGGCTAAGTGCGCAGTGTTCTATATGTGGGGGGAATCTTTAAATCATAGTGGAAATAATGCCTTTTATGAGTATGTCGCGGTACTGACATGGTTCCCAGTGTGCTCTCTGTAGGGGAGTATTTAAAATTATATTTGTAATTATATCTGTTATGAGTCAATTGTTGTAATGGCATCGTTCCCAATGGGATCTCTGTAGGGATGTATTTTAAATCATAGTTGACATTTTATATTTCATGAGTCCATTGTAACATGATTGACCAAAAGACAAATCAAAATCGTAGTATTCCATTGACAAAATCTATTTTTATTTGAAATAGTGTTTAGCTCAACAAAAAAGACACTGTAAATAGATGAATGATAAAATGTCAAAAGAAGGATACTTAGCTCAACAAAAAAGACAATGCAAATAGATAATAACAAAATATCAAAGGATGCATATTTAGCTCAACAAAAAATACAATGTAAATAGATAAATGATAAAATGTCAAAAGATCAAAGAACAAATTAAAGCATGATCTAGAGGACTCCCTGTTCTTTGGTAGCAAGGAGCAAGAACAAAGTACAACGTAACTGTAGTAAGGACAAATTACAACGTAACTGTAGCAAGAACAAAGTACAACGTAACTGTAGCAAGAACAAAGTACAACGTAACTGTAGCAAGGGCAAAGTACAAAGTAACTGTAGCAAGAACAAAGTACAACGTAACTGTAGCAAGGACAAAGTACAACGTAACTGTAGCAAGAACAAAGTACAACGTAACTGTAGCAAGAACAAAGTACAACGTAACTGTAGTAAGGACAAAGTGCAACGTAACTGTAGCAATGGCAAAGTACAACGTAACTGTAGTAAGGACAACGTACAACGTAACTGTAGTAAAGACAAAGTACAACGTAACTGTAGGAAGAACAAAGTACAACGTAACTGTAGCAAGGACAAAGTACAACGTAACTGTAGCAAGGGCAAAGTACAACGTAACTGTAGTAAGGACAAAGTACAACGTAACTGTAGTAAGGACAAAGTACAACGTAACTGCAGCAAGAACAAAGTACAACGTAACTGTAGCAAGGGCAAAGTACAACGTAACTGTAGCAAGGGCAAAGAACAACGTAACTGTAGCAAGGGCAAAGTACAACGTAAATGTAGCAATGACAAAGTACAACATAACTGTGGCAAGGACAAAGTATAATGTAACTGTAGCAACGGCAAAATACAACGTAACTGTAGCTAGGACAAAGTACAACGTAACTGTATTAAGGGCAAAGTACAACGTAACTGTCGCAAGGACAAAGTACAACGTAACTGTAGCAATGACAAAGTACAACATAACTGTAGTAAGGACAAAGTACAACGTAACTGTAGCAAGGTCAAAGTACAACGTAAATGTAGCAAGGACAAAGTACAATGTAACTGTAGCAAGGACAAAGTACAACGTAACTGTAATAAGGACAAAGTACATCGTAACTGTAACTAGGACAAAGTACAAAGTAACTGTAGCAAGGACAAAGTACAACATAATTGTAGCAAGGGCTAAGTACAACGTAACTGTAGTAAAGATAAAGTACAACGTAACTGTAGCTAGGACAAAGTACAACGTAACATTCTGAGCATTTTCCCTTTGACAGAGTGTATAATGATAGCGTTCTCTCTGTTCGTCTCTCCATCTATCTTCCTTTTCTGCAAGACAAGTTTAGTTTTCCGTCATTTACAGTTGTCACACTTTGCGGATGGCTTTCATTCGTTGTAATGGAAGAACCGAATTGTTATCAAACTGTGAAATAAGACCTTGCATCACTGAAGGAAGAAAAATGATTTCTGCATAATAACATTAGTTCTATATCACATACACTGACTGAAACACATACCCTGACTGCACAATAACATTAGTTCTATATCACATACACTGACTGAAACACATACCTTGACTGCATAATAATATTAGTTCTATGTCACACACACTGACTGAAACACATACCCTGACTGCATAATAACATTAGCTCTATGTCACACACACTGACCGAAACACATACCCTGACTGCATAATACTATTAGTTCTATGTCACACACACACTGACTGAAACACATACCCTGATTAAACTTTGTGTGTAGCTTGAATGTGGGGTAGGAAACATGACTATTTGTCTTGTAGTCAAAACGTCAAAGGTTAAAGTCGTTGTCACTGAAAAAAGAACAGCGGTCTCCATACAATAAGATTAACTCTATATCACGTACAATGGCAAACTAAATGTATGATTTGCACTTAGCTATGAAAAAAAAGCTTATCGAATTAGTGGTTAAAGAACGAAGGGGCAAGGTCACTGTGACAGAATGAAATAATACCTTCTGTAAAATAATGAGTACTTGACCATGCCTATTCACGTCAGCTTGTAAATGACATGCACACTGAGTAAGAAGAATGTTTATTGATGCTATGGTTAAGATGTCAAAAATCAAGATTTCTTTGACTGAAAGAATAAAAATGAGTTCTGGAAACTACTTTCACTTCTTGGGCTCATACATAATTCCTGGAAGAAGATAGGTTGACTCAGAAACACATTGACTCAAAGACAAATTGATTTTGTAAAATAACTTTTGCACTAAAGTCAGTTTTTTTAACCAAACTATGTGGATGGCATACATTTAGGTTAATACAAATTCCATAGATGGTGGGCTCTACATGACAAATGCCTATACAACACAGAATCAGCACTACCGTACACATGCCTATGAAACACAGAATCAGCCCTACCGTACACATGCCTATAAAACACAGAATCAGCCCTACCGTACACATTCCTATAAAACACAGAATCACCCCTACCGTACACATGCCTATAAAACACAGAATCAGCCCTACCGTACACATTCCTATAAACATAGAATCACCCCTACCGTACACATGCCTATAAAACACAGAATCAGCCCTACCGTACACATGCCTATAAAACACAGAATCACCCCTACCGTACACATGCCTATAAAACACAGAATCAGCCCTACCGTACACATGCCCATTAACAGGAAATCAATGCCTATCTTGATGACTATTAAACAACGAGTCAACTATGTCCTACAGATGTCTACCTAGACAAATATTCAATATGAATCGTGCGTACCACGTGACGATGGGGTCCTCTTATTATCACACGCAAGAAGTGACAACATTTGCCTGTGGAAATGTTTGCGTATAGCGTTAAAAGTTATGTTCCGAATGTAGATTCTCCAATGGAAAATCATTTATCCCTTGTTGGTTTTTTTTTTTTGGGGGGGGGGGCTCTTTCATCAAAACGCACTCTAGTATTCTGGTGGGTATTAGTTGCTTCCTATCCATGCTTGCCGAGACACCTTAACCTATTTTTGCTTAAGGCCGTTTGTGAGTGCACCCTCTAACCATGCATGGCTAGACAATTATCCCAACAGTGACGTATAAATAATCGATTGTAATTTCTTTATAATGTCTGAACGCTATTTACTTTGGTTATTTTTTACTTTATTAGCAATACCTTCGAGATCCAATTTTGTGATAAGACAATTTTCAACAAATATTTGGTGCTCAAGAGAAGAATGAATCAAATTAGTTTTCAGTGTACTGAAGATATACTACCCGGCAAATATGTACTTAATTCTACATTGAAGTCTACTGTACTTAATTCTACACTGACGTCTACTGTACTTAATTTTACATTGAAGTCTACTGTACTTAATTTTTTTATTGAAGGATAATGTGCGCTTGAATTTAAGGTGTGCACTTATGACATACTATCTGGTAAATATACACTAAATTTTACATTGAAAACTAATGAACTTAATTTGACATTGAAATCTAAAGAACTTAAATTTATTTAAAGTATTTAATTTTACTTTAAAGTCCAATGTACTTAATATTACATGGAAGTCTAAAGTAATTAATATTACATTGACGTCTAAAATACTATCGGATTTTTAATACTAGCAACAACTTTGTATCGTTTTGGTTAAGAACGAAACCGATGTGTAATGATACAAAATGAAAGATCAAAGCTAATGAAATCTGAAGTACCCACGCGCGCCGTGTGTGTGTGTGTGTGTGTGTGTGTGTGTGTAGGGATAGAACATTCCATTGCCCAGTTGCACTGAAGAGCCATGATCAAAGAAGTGCAACTACTGGACTCGATAAAATCAATAAATTCAACTATCTACGTACAATTTTCAATACAATGACAATTAAAAAGTTGAGCTCGGGGCTTGACTTATACATATTTTGCAAGGAACATAATGCTAATTTTTAATTAATTAATAAGTTAATTCATTAATAGCTGCTATAATTGGAATGACCATGACGCTTTTTGCTACTACTACTACTATGTATGTATGTATGTATGTATGTATGTATGTATGTCACGACGTACATTAATAATATCGAGCTATTAGTCCTCCTTTATATTCTACTTTCTTATTTTGCATAAATGAATTTTAAATCAAGTAAGCCCTCGTAACATTATGCTTTGAAGATATTTGTATTTTCTTAATTTAAAGATACAGAAAGTAAGTGCAACTCAAGTTGCCCCTTATACTGGATAAAATGATTGGGAATACGTGCGTCATTGTGGCGTCGATTTAATTCATTGCGAAGCTTATTGTAAGTCAGAATAATGGTTTAGTTGGAAGCAATCACCGACAACGCCCCACTTTTAAGGACACAAGTGTTTCACCAGAATGTTGTACTTTGCCAGCAGTTTTATGCGATCGTCTCGACTGAATGTCATATTGAATTATAGAAGGTCAAGTACTTCATTACCTGCTTTTTGGTTTAAAATGAGACGAGATGTGTGATATGAGAAGATATTATCTCCTACATGAACGATTAATGTAAACTTAAACAAAACGATTGTTTCAGAGGTTCATATGTGTCGAGTCCATTAATCTGGGTATGTTAGCCAAATAGATTCTAATGTGTACATAAATCGGTGAACATTTTCTTTCCCTACGATATCACAAGACTCAAATTTGATTTGAAAAAAAAACAAACAATTCATTTAATTTAGTTGTGAAAAGTCGTAAAGCTAGGTACCAGTTGTACCGTCGTATACCTTGTTTTTTTTTTTTCAGAACATACCTCGATACGTACCGCGGTATACCACAGTTATATTAGAAAATAAAAATGTTATGTTCTTAGGCAGGGGCCTGATTTTTTTCTTTTGTAAATTCACTAGCTGGAAAAATATATTTCTCTGGCTTACAGCAAAATAAGACCATATTATATCCATTAAATTATTCGGAATAAATAATTATCTTGACATAAAATAAAATATCTCACCACAAAAGATAATCTCAGCCTCCCCCCCCCCTCAATAAATGTTCAGTCCCTTATAGTAGCCGAATATGTTATATGAATGCTAATTTTGTGTTGTAATCTATAAGTTGTAACTAATGCTATTAAGCTTACACTATAGCTGACACCCTGTAAATTATATAATGCTTACACTATAGCTGACACCCTGTAAATTATATAATGCTTACACTATAGCTGACACCCTGTAAATTATATAATACTTACACTATAGCTGACACCCTGTAAATTATATAATGCTTACACTATAGCTAACACACTGTCAATTATATAATGCTTACACCATAGCTGACACCCTGTAAATTATATTAAGCTTACACTATAGCTGACGCCCTGTACATGATAATAAGCTTACATTATAGTTGACGCCCTGTACATAATATTAAGTTTACACTACAGTTGACGCAATGTAAATGATAATAAGCTTACATTATAGTTGACGCCCTGTACATACTATTAAGTTTACACTACAGTTGACGCAATGTAAATGATATTAAGCTTACACCATATCTGACGCCCTGCACATACTATTAAGTTTACACTATAGCTGACGCCCTGTACATAATATTAAGTTTACATCATATCTGACGCCCTGTACGTACTATTAAGTTTACACCATATCTGACGCCCTGTACATAATATTAAGTTTACACTATAGCTGACGCACTGTAAATGATATTAAGCTTACACCATAGCTGAGGCCCTGTAAATGATATTCAGCTTACACTATAGTTGATACCCTGTAAACGATATTATGCTCCGGTGGCCTAGTGGTTAGAGCGTCCGTCTCGGATGCGGGAGGTCGTGGGTTCGATCCCCGGCCTAGTCATACCAAAGACTTACAATAATGGTACTAACAGCTGCCTCGCTTGGCGCTCAGCATTAAGAGGTTAGTGTTAGGACTGGTCGGTCCGGTGTAAGGATAATGTGACTGGGTGGGACATCATGCTACATGTCTGCGGCATGATGCCCCAGTGCTAGACATCACTATAAACTGCCACACTGCAGACATCGTAGCGATATGACTGAAACATTGTTAAAGCTACGTTAAAAATCCAAACCACACACACACACACACACACACACACACACAATAAATTCAAGAAATTTTGTTTAAATAAGAAAGAACAAGATTTTTCCCAACTTTGTCTAACATTAATATGTATGTATTATATCCCTGATTGAACACATATAGAAGAAGAGTGGTATTAGATGTCCACAATTATTGCACTAAATTATTGTCTGCAGTATTATCCTGTAATAACGGCACCTTTGTGCCTTGCAATAAACCATTCCCAGTAGGTGGTCAAACGTACGGTATGCAATGAAGCTTTCCCAGTAGGTGGTCAAACGTACGGTATGTAAAGCAAACTATCTCATGTATTAAGTATTAGAATAATGGACGTGTTATTTTGCCGCTACAGTTGGCTTGAACTAGATGACATCACAAGCTTCATTGTGTAGCTTTTATTATAAAGAGAGATGAGATAGGAGATATCAAATTCCTTACGTAGAAGACTTATAGATTAAGACTAGAATGGAGGATACGCATATATTCAGAATGAAAGATCTAATTGATCTCTTCCGTCCAACATTGATAATAATAATAATAATAATAATAATAATAATAATAATAATAATAATAATACTATTATTATTATTATCATTATTATTATTATTGTTATTATTATTATTATTATAATTATTATTTAAACTTGATCAACACTTTATTGAATGATCTACTTTGGTGAAAGACTATATAATTAATAGTAAGTTGAGAATCCCCACCCGGACCCTTAATAATAATCAACAACGCTATACATGTAGAAAGACAGAGAGATAGAAATATAAAACACGTTATCTTTTAAGTTAGTGGATGATAAAAATATGACTTTCATGAACTATTCGAAATTAAACACCCATTATTTCTATATAGTCACACCATCGAAGTATTAAATTTCATTTGACTGAAAACAAGGAACCTGTCAGCATTTTCATCCTAAACCCCCTTCGGGCGTCCACCTTGAAGTAAATGTATGCCCGAAGACCTCACGTAATCCTACTGTAAAAATGTCAAGCTTCCGAGAAAAAAAAAGGGGTTGCGAGAACGTTCTGTGGATTCGCAGAGGATAGCCAGGAACCTTTTTTGAGCATGGAAAAACTTATCAGAATGTGGAAACGCGGCTGTGAGGCTCAGAAAAAAATATTGTTTAGGGTCGAGGCAAGAAAGGTTGGGAAACGTTGCAATTGATCGATCATAATCTATGGAAGCATGGTATCAAGTAGTCACTCAAAATAAATTATCGTTGTGTTAGATGTAGTATCGATGTACTAAGTCACTTGCTTATCTTGTTTGCAATCCCAGGTTTAATTATCGGTGCTGTCATTTGTCTGCCACCTTGTATAGATGGTCTGCTCTCGGTACTAATCTTTCTTTTCAAGAGAAAGACTGTTTACCACAACTGTAAGATATTACAGAGTCTCTGACATACAAATATAAATCGTGACAAAGGCTGTAATATAGTCGTATAATGGTAGGTATGTAGCTAGGTACGTATACGTTTTTCTGTATATGTTTATCTATATCTTCCTTCGTTCATTCTACCTATCTTCGAAAAATTATGGCATTGTAGAAACAAAAAGAAGTTGCTGTTGTTATAGGGTTTAACGCCATTATTCAACACAAAATAGGCTATACATGGTGGCCAGTATAAATGATGGAGGAAGAACCCGGGAAAACCCCTGAAAGAACCCGGGAAAACCTCGGAAAGAACCACCGACCTACCAGAAGCTACCGGCAAACTTTCTCACATACCCACATTGCCCGAGCCCGAGACTCGAACCCACGCAGACAGAGGTGCGATGGCAGCGATCCGTAACGACGAGCGCTCTGGACGACTCGGTCACCCGCAAATAGAACAAATGTAGCAAATGGATTTTGCTTAAGTAAAAAAATAAGGCAAATTCTGATGCAACAACAGTCGAATCATACATCGTAGAGGATGATCTGAAGTCATATTGGCCCGATTATAGTGAAACCTGTATATAAAAGACAATCAAGGGACATGAGTCAAGGCAATGCGTTGCATATGCAGGGCCAGTACACTAGGTGTACTTTACTGCTCGTTCATTTATGACTCTGAGTGTTGCATACATTGCGAAAATTTAGAAGTTCTGAAAATTGATAGGATTCTTCTCAATAAAATTTAAGAATTAAAATTCAGCGCTACAAAAGCCAGCATCCAGTAGCAGTGGTACCTTGATATGTTAGGATTTTCACCAATAACGCTATCTGCATCAGGATTTTAACAATGACAACTTGATATGTAAGGATTTTCACCGAACACGCTATTTACATTACACCAAATTTAAATTATGTCTACTCACTTTGAGTTATATCTACTCACTCTTGAAACATTTAATTTACACGATATACAAAACAGCCTTTTGTTTTTATCAGTGTGATGTCCATTACCGTAACCGCTAAAGCTAGATCATATATATTTTATAAGTGGAGTGTTCATTACCGTAACTTTACTAACGTAAGATCATGTATGTTACGAAATCAGAGCTGAAAGAAGTTGTAATCTTTTGAGACCAAGTGCCTAATGGTAATTGTCCACTGTGTAGTTCACTTTAAAAGAAGATTTGCCTTTACTAACCTATGTAGTTGATTGTCA
>JAECUM010061805.1:0-13263 GCA_016617855.1 Megalonaias nervosa | reverse complement strand
ATATATATATATATATATATATATATATAATGGATTGTTCATGTAAAGCATTGGGGATAATCAACAATAGCTACAAATTCTTAGTACTATAACTGATGTAAAGTTTGTATGGTCCAGTGGCTCTTACTATAAAGCTCCACTGCCCCTTTTAGAATTTTCTCCATTGGTTCCATTAAACTGTTTAAATTATGTTTTATGATAGCTTCTTGAATTATTTTACTTAATTTAGTTCTTGGCTATTGCGACACAATCATTATATGATTGCATATCATTAAATATCCGATGTTTGAACTTTAATCCATTATTATGACCCAATCTCGTTTTAAGAACACTCCTTTTAAGGTTGTCTGACACTCAGACTGGGAACCTTTATGACTCCCATTAACGTTATAAAGAGGGACACTGTACTTTGGAACATCTTAAAGTGTGACAGCTACACAGAAAATGACACTGTACCTTGGAACATCTTAAAGTGTGACAACCACACAGAAAATGACACCGTACCTTGGAACATCTTTAAGTGTGACAGCCACACAGAAAATGACACTGTACATTGGAACATCTTAAAATGTGACAGCCACACAAAAAATGACACTGTAACATGTTAACGCGTGACAACCACACAGAAAATGACACTGTATCTTGGTAAATCCTAAACTTGCTTCCTGCAATGATGCTCCTTGCAAATTGTTTAGTGGTTTATTTATAGTCTGAAAAATGTAAATGACAGATGCTGGTTTCAAAAAATCCTTTAACCAATGTAAAAAACAACTGGAATGGTGCCAAATTGAATTTCAGCTGAAATCAATCACACAAATTGTACTGGATTATTTGGTCATGTTATATATATATATATATATATATATATATATATATATATATATATATATATATATATATATATATATTGACTGATCCTCGACCAAATGATTACAATAGTACTTACTCTGTCCTACAGAAATCCCAAGATATCAAGCATGATTAAACGGTCCAATCAAGGCGTACTGTAGTCAAAACCTATATAATTCACCGTCTATCAATGGCGACTTGATGGTTGATAAAATTTATTCATCCTAGGATACAGGTGTGAATAGAATCCTTGTCAGCCATACTGAAAATCATCAAGACCCCAAGACATTTGTGTTCACGTGTTCACGTGTCAAACATTCGAGTTATCAGATTCATTTCGTACTGATACTTCCATTTTCACTTCTACTTTCTGACTAAATTCGATCATCGAATTGAGATCTGCCAAATGATATGTCTAAATGTAATTGCAATAGCAAAAATAAATCTAGCTAAGATGGATTGTTTACAAGCAATCCTGAACAAGAGTTCAACAAATGGACCGACACTCTAGTGGCCAAAAAGAGTTCCACAAATGGACCGACACTCTAGTGGCCAAAATAATTTCCGGGTATTTAAGACCATTTCTTTCTTTTCAATTACTGAGTGCTGAAACCATCTTTGATATTTATAAAAGATGAAAAGTTTTTCAAGAGGGCCGCCAAAGTGGCCATATTGGATATGAGAGCGGCATCACTATCATTGAGACTGACTAGACTTTACAAAAAGTTTGGTGAAAACCCCTGGGTGATATAACCGTCCACTGACGAGTTCTGCCGATAAATATTTTTTTGATGGTCGTTATTGCAGCCAAATTGACTGTAGGATTAGTGACATTTTAATTAAGGATGGACAAGATATCATACATTGTCTTTTAATGAAACTCCATGTCAATATGGATATCCATAGAGGAGGAACAGCAATAATACGATTTTCAAGATGGCCATTCTGGTAGCCGTATTCGCTATCCATGTGGCATCGTTTCCATTTAGGAGCAATTTTATGCTCGGATGAACGTGTATATAAATTTAATGGCAATCCTACAAGTAGTTTGGCAAAAGTAGCAATAGAAAACTTGTGTTAGTCTACAGATGGAGCACCGTGGACAGCAGGCCATCCAAAAGTTCTTCTTGACTCTGACCAGTAGAGCTAAAACCACCAGAAGGTAAGTCACATTAATCCAGTTTTGTTATGCAACACTGCTTCATTCTAAAATGCATTCATGCTCCTTGATTTTTTTCTCAGTGGAGACTAAATTAATGAATCCTGTGTACTGCCCACTTCTTGAAGCAAGGATACAAATAACAGAAAACAGCTTTTTTTTTTAATGTTCATTCTCTGCATATTGTTAAGTTTATTCATGAAAATAAATGTTTTCAATTGATATGACGATCCACATATAAGCATTCATTTTAACAAATTAATTAACTCAGAATTATTCAATAAAATGACTTGAATGTAATATAAAAATATTTCAAAAAAGACAAATTAAAATTGATTTGTACATCGTAACATTTTCAACAGCACAAGATTATCAAAAAATAAAAAACCACAAGACATCTTTCATTTGTAAAAAATTTACATTAGCATAGCATTCTAACAATGATCAACTGCCATAGGAAATACCAAAAATGTTTAACTACTATGCTAGATTATTTGACTTTAAATAAATTAAAAAATGATGCAAAAATATTATAATTTACAGAAATTAATCAGCGTTTAGCTCTTGTTTAAAATTTTCATTCAGTTAGGCATAGATTTGCTAAAATTTCTGAACTCCATATTAATGCATAGAAGTACATGTTCACCATATAATGTTCACCCTTTTGGTTTCTTCAATGTGAATGCAACGGCACATCCAACAATACTTTTACTAATATACCAAAGATACAACTTGAGGATGTTCCATTTAAACATGCATGGTGTCCAGTGAAGGCACATTTTTACAAAAATTGTACTCCCCTTACTTGCAGAATTCATATGAAAATGATACGTAGTTCTAGACGACATCAACAGATGACTACACCACACTGAAGTATCATCTCTGGATCTCAAGTATGCTTTACTGGAACTGCCCGTACATATTTAAATAAGGATCTATGTCTGGTACAATTATTATTACATTAGAAAAAATAAACATACATAATTTTAACATTGCTGAAGTGCACAAGACATATAATAACAGGCTTTATATATCAAAATTAATAAGAATCCTGTTTAAATAGGAATAAGAGGTAAGCCTACAAGGAACAATCAGTGTTTGATTATCATCAACTTGCTCTGCATAGCCACAATTGTTTAATTTAACATCTTTGTGCACACAAAAAGCTGCACAGCTTGTAAGCATTTGTAAAGCTGCAACGTTTACCAACATTTCTAAATGTGTGCATGGTTTATAATAACCGAAGCGATGGCGTTAAATCGAAATAATTACAAATTACACCTTTTCCTGTCTTTCTACTAGGTTTACTGAACAGCTCCTACAAAGAGCATAGCAAATCTCATCTTGCGATTGAAACACGTGATGTACGTCTTATATCTTTGCATTATGACAGAATTCAGTTTTTAAGACGTCTTTACTATATATATATATATATATATATATATATATATATATATATATATATATATATATATATATATATATATATATAATACGGAACCGACGTACTGCTTGGACATCGCGCCTGAGATAATTTTTTGAGATCTACAACGACTACGAAACCATGCGCAAGCTTACACACTTGATTTTTTTTTTTAATATGATTTTTGTAATAACAGGTCCGTTAACAAATATTTTTAAAGGTAGCCATTGTAGTTTTAAGCATTATCAGTAAATCAACCTTATGTGTAACGTTGTGTAATGTGGCCATAGCAAATTGTCACCAACTTCTGCACTTTTCGTAGCGATGCCACATTTCTTGTCAAAATCATTTATATATACTTTAAGAAATTAATTGAAAATCTTACTAAACAATCCTCCTATGCAAAAAGGTGGAAATATATCATTTTATCGGAACAGATAGTTTATGCCTCAATGACAGCCACAGGCATATACATTTACAGCTTTACATATACAGCAATAAATTGACCTTAGTTAAGGCCGGATTATCCATAGGGCAAAGTGGGCAACGTGTCCAGGGCCCCCGAGGCTCAAGGGGCCCCGTATTATCGTCTGATTTCACAGGCAGTGTTGTTAATAGTACTGTAACCATATCTATGGACGAGGCAGGACAGCCATGGGCCACTATGTTAGCTGTGCCCAGGGCCCCCAAAGGCCATAATCCGGTCCTGATCTAAGCTGTTCTCACATGTAAACAATGCAGTCTGTGTGTGTGTGTGTGTGTGTGTGTGTGTGTGATTTGGATTTTTGACGTAGCTTTAAATTTTTTTAGTCATATCGCAACGATGTCTGTACTGTGGCAGTTTATAGTGATGTCTAGCACTGGGGCCTCATGCCGCAAAAATGTAGCATGATGCCCCACCCAGTCACATAATCCTGACACCAGGCCTATTAACATCTTAATGCTAAGCGCCAAACGAGGGAGTTGTAGGTACCATTTTTTAAAAGCTTTTGGTATGAATCGGCCAGTGTTCAGATGTTATATACATAACCGTTGATTATCTTCATTACAAATTATCTGTAAAAATATGATATGCACATGGTGTACAGAACAGTTGAATGTTCATTCTCGTAACTAATGAGGTGATACATTAATGATTTAGATACTTCTACCTGGAGTAGTTAAGGGTACATACTGTAAATCATATTCTATCATTAAATGTCTGACAAATAGAGTCAGTTTAGTATACTGAGGACATATAATTATTAGTATAATGGAGACGTATCATTGTTATTAAATTGGGGATCTATAAATAATTATTAGCGAATGATTATTTAATGGTAAATCTTGTCATTTTTAGAGAAACTTATTGTCAGAAATACCAAACTTGCTAAAATTTTGTGCTCGCTACCTTTTGTGATTTACCATATAAAAATACCTCGGGAACTTGGCATTGGTTTGGAAAAAAAAAAAAAATCTGAGGTCCCTAAACGTTTGTGATTTACACTGTAAAAATACCTCTCAAGACATGGTGATGGCGTGTAGAAGACACATATTTAATAAAACGGCATGGATAACGGAGGTTCTACTGCACTGATAGCAAAGCAAATATTACAGAAGAAAACAAACTGCTTGATGCATTTCACACTCGTTCTGGATACAAGTGTAACTGAGTGTATTCAAGTACAGCTCTGGCAATATGTTTGCCATATATTCAGTAAAGTAAACTCAGTCCCAAATGTAAGCTCTTTTAATATTGCCGTCAAGTTTGGAAAATTCGTGTATCTTGACAATTTAACTTTGACTCGTGATATAAAATTCTTTTCTTTTGATGGATTTTTACAAATTACAGCAAGGACGTTTTGTTGTTGCTGACCTGACTGTGGGAGCCACTGTAATCGTATGTACGTTGCTTCTTGGAGAATTTTCATCTCTGGGGTTGTCTTGTATCTGTAGTTGAGAGGTTCTTTTGTAAATTTCTGAAATAGATGTAAACAAATTTAATTGTGTTGCATGTGTGTGTGTGTGTGTGTGTGTGTGTGTTTAATATTCAAAGTAAAGATAATTTCATATGTGAAACTTTACTCAGATGAAGTTCTTTCAAAAAACGTCAAAATCCGAAATAAAGACCCTAACTCTGCAGCAGCATCCACAATTTTTTTTTTTTTTCATCAGGTATTCCTACCCTAGTTATTAAATTTGTAAATGTAAGTGTTCACAACTTTAAAAGTATTTGCTCGCATACATTCTTAACCACTGAGCATATCAGCAAACCCAGTCCCCAAGTTAAAACAATGCCTCTCAACTAGTGTAGGAAGAATAGCATGAAATTACACACGAGAACATAAATGAACAGAAGGACAGAATCAAGCAATCCCAAATTTTTACTTAAGCTAAAGGATAACACTGGTGTTCTACAGAAATCAGCGTCCGATCACCTTTCATGTATTCACCCCTCTCCCATCCTCAAATATCTGACTTTAAAAAAAGAAAGGTTAACAGAACCCATTAACATTAACATTAACAACGACCATGCCGCTGCCTCCCCGTAAAGGTGGTACTTGCGTCTCACCATGCTTGGAGAGTTGGAAATGCTACATTCGTTTCGGGTGTACCACCATTAGAAAAGTCACTAAAATTAAACATAAAAGCAACGCAAGAACTGATGTAGAACCCATCACCTAGAAAGAAAACAGTCTTAACGATGTGACGCAAAACTTAAACGGTGTTAGATGAAAGAAGAAAAAAAAGTCATTTGACGCTGCTTCTGAAATAAGATTATACAAGAGTATTGCAAATGACACTTGATATGAGCATCTCGAGACCCTTCCCTAGCAATCGACTTGAACTTTAAGCTCGGGAGCTGACTTTTGCATAATATTGAATGGCAATGTGTGGATCTGGGTACAGTTTCATGAAAATATGTATAGACATTGACAAGTGACAACAAGGAAACAGACCACTGACTTACATTAACCTTTTAGTGACTTTAACCTTGACGGCAGGGGTATGACTATGAAAAAAGTGAGAAAATACCAAGTATAAATATATAAAAGGCTTAGTTTTAATGAAAAGGTCTTGAATGGTTCAAAAGGTGTAGATGTCAATATATCGTTCCTTGATGTGACTCTTGAACTTGAAACAGGATGCATGTCAATCGTATGTGATACAATGTATTCTCATGATTTATACCTTTTTCATATTCATTATCAAGTCTTAAATTAGTTCAAACTTTGTACTCCTGAGAAGGATACAAGTAACAGTATCATTTGTCTTGTCTGTGAATTTACCTTGACCTAGAGAGGGTATGGATATGTTATGTGACACACCGTCTATAGAGAATATACTGGCTAAAATCTCATTATTATATATTTTCTGGCTACAAAGTTATACACCGGGCAAGGATACAAGGACAGAATTACATTTTCAATTGCGTTGAACTTGAGGATGTGGGCGTAACTTTAGTATACGACACACCTTCTAGTCATGATATATCATTGATCTAACTTTAGTATACGACACGCCTTCTGGTCATGATATATCGTTGATCTAACTTTAGTATACGACACGCCTTCTAGTCATGATATATCGTTGATCTAACTTTAGTATACGACACACCTTCTAGTCATGATATATCATTGATCTAACTTTAGTATACGACACGCCTTCTAGTCATGATATATCGTTGATCTAACTTTAGTATACGACACGCCTTCTAGTCATGATATATCATTGATCTAACTTTAATTAAAATAAATGTATTGGTTCAAACGTTCTACTCCGGACAATGATGCAAGTCCCAAAAATAGATTTTCAATTGCCGTTACATTCACCTTGTGGAGAGAACCTGATTATACTACGCACACCGTCTATATATATATATATATATATATATATATATATATATATATATATATATATATATATATATATATATATATATATATATATATATATATATATGTGTGTGTGTGTGTGTGTGTGTGTGTGTGTGTGTGTGTGGACTAAGGTAAATATTCTGTACAAAACCCTACTTGAGCAAAGTTTCATGAAAATCTCTCCAACCTTTACAATGTTATGGTCCAAGACGAGCTGATGGACAACACCATAGCATAATACGTCCGACTTAAGACGATCGAATTAAAACGAACATAATTTAAATTCTGCAAATCTTAAATACAAACACTATTTTAAACATATATATGAACTCTTAAGTTTGAAGTAGTATGGAAGAACTCTTATGTGCAAACTCGTATGTACCTAGATAGAAACCTACATAACGAAACAAAAATTACGTATAGATAGTACATATTTTCAGTAATACATCCAAGAGTTGCAATCTCTTGATTACTGCTCAGAATTCGTTTCTCAGGATACCTGCAATCCTGTCATCATGATCTGACTATTTAAACCATTCGTTTTAATCATTGACTCAGTCACACAACTGTTAACATAAACAATATTTGTGTCTGCAAAATAAGCATGCACCACTCCTCTCCACTGCCATGAATGAAGTGTGTTCGTCTACATCAAGTGTTGTCTGGGTAATTTTACTGACATGGGATTGAAACAAACATACGTAAGAACAGACAGCAGCAAAGTTACATGGCCCAACACCCTCTTTAACTTTCAGTGAGTTTCCGCTAAAATATAAAACGACTCCAGAGAAGATTAAAGATAGGAGGAGAAATGTTAAACGTGGTAAGCAAGAAAAACACATCGAATATATCTGACCCTGGATTTGAAAATATTTATTGATCTGGGCATTTTATGACCCGACTTGTTAAAGATTTCCTGGAACTGAGCTGAAATTTGAATTCCTTTTCAAGGATAAGATCTGAGCTAAAGTTTTCATTTTTCTTTAAGACCTTTAAGTAAGATGCCTCTAAAATAATAGAAATCTCTGGTTAAAATCTAAAGTGGATAAGAAAATACTTATTATGGTTAGATGTTACCCTAGTTATTGATGTGGAAGTTAGAAGGCTGACTTACCTGTTAATAGATGTTGGAAGGTCGTTTCCACATTTATTGAATCTAACGCAGAAGTTTCTATGAATGACAGATTATTTTTCTCTGCAAACAAAAATGATAACGTAAAATTAATTTCTTTTTTGTACATAAACAGAGACCTAGCAGTCCTTCAGTTACTATTTTTAACACTTATTTCTATATTTAGGCTTAAAAACTTCAAGATTTTATCATTAACTTTTATGTTATGAAATATAAAATTAATATGTACTTTCTTACTTGTAGCTGGTTAGATCAAGTGATTTTCGCCGTTCATATTTTGGCCATCAACATGTGTGCCAAGTAAACTGATAATCTGAGGTTGCAACACAGCCATAAGGCCACTTCAATACAACTTTTACAAGAAGTCAGACCACATTAAGACCGTGCGATTCTGTCTTGGTAAAATGCCACACAGAGGCTGAGAATTTATTTGCCCTATTCAGAACAAAATGAATATATTTTTGGCGATCCGGTAAATTGTCTGATCACTCAAACAATCAGGCACATTTTCTAATCACTCGACCAGTCAGACTAGTTCCAATTCATTAGTGCATTCCTTATCTAAAAAAATATTCTCAGGATCCCGCTAGATTCAAATTTATGACGAAGTGACTTAATAGGGCAAAGTGGTTGGAAAAAAAAGAGAAGTCATGACATAGAATCAGACTTTACAAAGCTCAAAACACTATAGCTTAAAAATGTGCGCCAACTAGGAATGAAACTAATAAATGAACATTTGGAAAATATTAAGGCTTATCTTTGTTTGATCCAGTAAATTTATTGTATGATTCATCGAAAGACGCTGAATTAAAAATAAATTATTTTCGAAATCGGGTGATAGATACTGAGATGTGAGACAGCTATTCCTACTGTTTCTGCATGAAATATGAAATTCACTCGTTTTTTTTTTTCACATTCAATCAGTCTATAAACCTTCATAACATAAAAATTTCTCTGGGACTAGGCTACAAAGGACTTTCACTCATTCAAAACTTCCTTGTAAATTTTCAGCAATTGAAATGTTGTAGTTGTTGTTGTCGGGTTTAACGTCATTTTTAAGCTCAAGATAGGCTATACATGGCAGCCAATATAAATGGTGGAGGAAGAACCCGGGAAAAGCCCGGAAAGAACCAGCGACCCACGAGAAGATACTGGCAAGCTTTCTCACATACCCATATTGGCCGAGCCCGAGACTCGAACACACGCAAACAGTGGTGAGATGGCAGTGATCCATAACGGTGAGCGCTTTAAACCACTCTGCCACTCGGGGACCCAAATTGCAGGCATAAATAATCATAAAATTGACACAAAAGTTGAACGAAAGTCACGAGTTTTATGTTAAATTTTTTATTTTGCTTCTGAACTACGAATGATACAAGAATTGATTTTGTTCACAGAGCACAAAAAAATTCAGTACCCAAGGTGTGTGCATGTAAGTGTGTATGTAGACGTAAAGTCTGAAACGGTGAAGTTAACTTCATTTTCCCCTCATATGTAGGTTCAATTAATGACAGGCAATGGGACGACTATTTCGCCCGTGTTGTCCCACTCACGGAACCTGCCTATTTAAAGAATATTACCGATTTTGTTCACTAGTAAGTCAGTTATTTGAAATGGATGCTTTTTTCAATCGTTTTTTATACAGCCGGCCACCCATGAACTTTGCGTTACTGAATAATAGCGGTAGAGAAGATTGGGGCGTTTGTTTTGCGTTTAGATGGAGAAAATTGTGTCATACCTTCTTTCTGTGCGTTTGTCTGTCTATTACCACAACTCCACAAAACCGTTGGAATGAAATTCGCGAAAACTATGTCGTTACCATATGTTCTATATAGGATTATCATCTGCAAGAGAGGATAAGGGTCCGGGGTATTCTTGGCACAAATCCTTGAGGTCCTTCGAATTGGGACAGACGTTTGGTATGTATGTATTGCAGTTACAGTGAGATTTTCAGATATTTTCGGATTAGACTTTATATGTAGTCATAGCATGATGATGCGCCATATATATGACAGATTTGGAATTATGAACCCTGAGTCAATATTGTGGGTTTCGGTTGCGGTGGTATACAAAATTAAAGAGGTTATTAACTCTGTCGAGCCATTGCATTGCAGATGCTCTAGTTTCAAACTGTAATCACCAAAAAAACATTACCTGCAAAAGTTCTAGCTTCGCTTGTTGGTACTGCTCTTACATGTCGCAAGTCACTCTTGTTGCCTACTAACATTATGACAATATTGTTATCAGCATGGTCCCTCAGTTCTTTCAACCAGCGGTCTAAATTCTCATACGTATGGCCCTTGGAAATGTCGTAGACTAGCAAGGCTCCTACAGCTCCACGGTAATACCTGTGAAAGAAAACATGCTGTGTCTAAAATGTAAGCATTATTAAAGATCTCACACACTGTTATGTAACAGTCTGCTTAATGTCAATGGTACTTTTTAAATTTAATAAATCCGATTCAGAGACCAAATTCGTAAAATAATTTTTCCAGCAACCTCTTAGTGTCGGCCTCAAGAGATACACAAAACATACAGGACCTGTTAGCAATTGGGGAGGGGGCATCACACTGCGAATTGCTCTGTATGACCTTAACATAATAATCTGTACTGGAAAACCAAAGTTAGGAGAAGACGGGAATTTAAGAGCCATGGCTCTTCTAAATCATGATGTGATATAAAATTCTTTAAATCCAATGCCTTCTGTGTCTCATCAAAACAAACAACATCTCATGTAAAGATAAAGGTATTATGCTGATTGGCAATTACAATAACACTGTAGACGAGACACATAGGTGTATGAAACAAGCATAATATCAAATTGCATCAGAATATGTCCTAGAGCAATGATGATTACAAGAAACATCCCACATAACGATATGAAGTTCATTGCAAAGCATCGCAAATCTGTCCTAAATCTGCATAAGGGTCACAAAAAACCCACATGAAACACATATACAGGTTTAATGATACAGTATACATAACCAAATTGGATTAAAATCTGTTTAATAATTTTTGAGTTATACTGATTCAAAGTTTTCAAGTTTCCATGAGAAGACGTGAATATGCACTACACAGGGTATAACTGTGACCAATGTAAAGTAAACGATATTAAACCCATAAAAGACGAATGGAAGTCTATGAGGCAATGTTCGTACCAAATTACATAAGAATATGAATGGTTCTTTAGCTAAGTCGTTTAAAGAAATTCCCCATATGAACATATCGGAGCTACTTGTAAATGGCGATATCTATCTAAAATGGAGTTGCAAAGCTAAATCCCAGAGAGATGACACGTCTATGAGACAGTATCCTTACGAAATTTCATCAAAATATTTTTAATGTTTTTTTTTTTTTTTTTGTTTTTTTTTTATAGCTGAGCTAGTTATACACAACATCCCGTTTGAAGTTAATTGTTAAGGACCAAAACTTTATAATAAATAAAGATGAGACAAAATCCATAAATTCAATGCAGTGTCTATAAGACAAAGTTCATAGGAAATTGTATTAGAATGTGTTCAATGATTCTTGATCTCCATTGGTTACAAGCAACATGGAGTTGGCGAGACGAAACCCATAAACTCCACATCTAGGTTTATGAGGTAACAAATAACGAAATTACATCATGATATGTTGAACAGTTAACAGTTATGCTGGCTACAAATATCTGCTGTATGGGATTTACAAAATTAATGGAGACTGAACAACAAGCTTGTAAAACATATTTGTACCGAAAAGACGAAACCTTTAAAAGGAATATCAACATGTCATAGGCAATTCACTTATGAAACATCAGCCAACGATGTTTAAGGGGGAAGGGCTTTGATGATTACAAGAAGTGTGACATGGATGGACAGACAGATATATGAATTGACAGACAGATAGGAAGTTTTTGATTACTATCTCTGTGTTTGTCTGTAACAACCATAACAATGATTTTGCGTCCATGAATCCCCCAGAGGGACCTATGCTGCACTAGGCAGTACGAATTTGAATGAGCGTTCAAAACAGTCCATTATTTAAATTTGATGAGTATTGATATTAACTGAGATTTACAAAAACAGCAACATATCTCACTCAATCAAAATAAATCAGTTTGTACATGTTCGAGCTAACAGGTTTGTTAAGGTAGTTGAAGCACAAAATTAAGTCAAAGAATGTTGGACTCGAACACGTGGTCAAACATAACAGATTATTTAACATTCGAAAGATGACGATATATACTTTCCATACCATTCCAATTTTTTCCTTCTGTGGGAAATTTTTCAACAGCTTAAGAGGCAATACAAGTAACAGTTTTTTTCATCCAATTTTTACAGTATTGATGAAATGGTGTTATTACATTAAGCCCATGGAACTGGCAATATTCGATGAACACCAGTCAACATCTCCAATATACACTCTCAGTTACATCAGAGGTTGCTAAATGCAAAGTTGTGTATCCTGGGTGTAAAATACGCATGGAAGAAGGACCCAACCTTGCGTTCATGTAACACAAAAATCACGAGTAGGATGCATACAAAATAGTAAGTCTTGTCGAGCTTTCTCTTTGCTTTTGCTTATCGTCATGTTATATGATGTTGGAAATATGTACAAATGACCAATAACAAAATGGTAATAAAGTACTTATTATGGGGTTTTTCTTGCTCATATATAAAATGTTTACTTAGTCTCAATCACCTGCACCTCCAATAATATATGTATCGAATGACAATGAAGATTCTGGCCTTTGTATTAGCCTGATCACCGATCCTTAAGTAGCCTTTCTTAGTTGGACTACCTAATGTCTATACAGCCCCCACAGAGATAGACCACATTAACCTTACTGCATGTGCTCTTTTCA
>JAECUM010061804.1:0-22860 GCA_016617855.1 Megalonaias nervosa | reverse complement strand
AGCGTCAAAAGAGTTGCTTCTGACTAAGATACCTCTACGCTTATGTTGCAAATCTATATAAACTTTATCCTCTGATTTACTTAATGAGTTTGAATCACCAGCTCCATACAAAAAGTCCTGGCCATATTTTGAAAATCAAAAGAACGAAATGGTTTTCGGACTTATTTACATATTTTAGCTGATTTACACCAACCTTCTCTATTGTGTCCTTCTTAAGAATGGTGTGCACCCCTCCTTTAACTCGTTTATATTGGACTGATGGAAGAGGACAGAAGAGGAACGTTTTTGACAGAGGAGCGAGTGCTGTTACTAACAGATGTAAACCTTTCTTCATTACCGATAGGATCCATCAGACTTCCGTGATGCTGGACGAGCTCGCTGAAGGGGGACTATTTGAGGAATCTATTAGTATTAAAAGCACTGCAGGAGAGATCAGTTATCCATATTTACTCCCTCCACCCTCCCCGTTTCTTGGAAAAGGGAGAGCAGACAGCGGACGTTCTCGCCTTGCCCACACCTCTCAGCTTTACTGTCTTGAGTACAATTGTTTTGGAGTGTGAACATATCACGAGTTTGCTGCGATAATATCATACCCATCACTTAGAAATTTGGCTGCCCCATGACTTCATGAAGCCGTATTCGTTTATTAGCCGGTTTCGAAGATCCAGTTACAGACGCAAGAGATCTACTTTGGTGGTCATTAAACTCCTGTGATGCAATGACAGGAATGAGACCAACGAATAAGGTCGCAGATTACATGGGTGATACCCTAAAAGTTTTTCCAGTACTCTAAAAACCTTCGAAGTGCCCTATGCAGCATATCTGCGGTGTTAGAGGAGTTCTGCCGACAACACAATTCCTGTAGACGATGCGTGCCTTAATGTATTTGATACAGGCTCGAATAAGCATTGAAAAGAAACAGCAGGTAACGATCCTTCATTCAGATTTGCACCCTATAAAAACTATTCACTATGCACTATCTTGTTAACCTTTACATTTAATGATTTACCTTTCCTGCATTTTCTATTTTGTTTATGTATGTATGTTTAATGTGAATTCAGTTTTGATTTTGTCTCCAAGTTATGTGTAAACGCCAAATGTGATGCATATTGCGATGTTGAAGACCATAAATAACCATTGGCATATTGTTTGAATATACTTTAAGATCTAAAGAGCAACACACAAATGTCTATCTTACCTTTCTGCAACGAAAGTTGTTCCTCAAGAGCAGCAAGTCCTCTTTCTAGTTGATGTTTAGTTTCCTCTAGATGCTGTTTAGTTTCCTCTTGGTGTTTTTCTGGAGCGAATAATTTTGTGTTTTGTTCTATTTCTACTGTAATCAAATTACTTTGCAGTTCCTTGACATCAATGCCAATATTTCTGATGATTTCTGTGATTTTTTGCTCAGGAATATCTAGGTTTTTGTCAAAAAAGTACACCATTTTGTCAGAAATAATTTTGAGCTGAAAGAAAAAGCATCCTGTATAAAGTGGTTCAGAATCAAATTCATTTTGACTTTTGTTTCATTTAATATTTCTGGTTATAATTGATCATCTAATGCAGTGCTGTCCCACACGCGGCATTCCGGCTGATTTTAAATGGCCCGCCTTAGCTCGAGCAATTTTTTGTGCATTTATGTAAAAAAAAGTCAATGGCCTGTCTTTCATTTCATGCTGCGGCCCTCGGCTTCAAGAAAAAATTTTCAGTGACCTATGGTGTCAAAAAGGTTCGACAGCACTGTTCGAATGCAAGTCTAATCATTACTGTCTCGAATGTTGACGTTAGGAAATAAAGCATTTAGGAGTTTAGTGGACATTCATGAGTTGATACATGTAGAACCGGCATGAATGTAATGATTTCTGTAAAATGTTATCTCACCTAATTCATGGTTGGATGCTAAAAATTAAAATAAAAGATTAAGCAAAAAAGGATCCCATGACCTACCTTTAGTTGGTGTTAATAGGTATGAAAAGAAAACGCGTTAACCCTTGCCTCTCTGGCATCCCACCCCAATCTGTATTATGGAAAAAATGCCTATACAACAATCTCAGTTGAAAACAATGTTGTGACTATTTTTTTAAAGCTGCATGTCAAAACGGCCAATAACTTACTTTGATCTTGAAAGCACATGTGATTTCAATATGCATATCACCGTATGACGAGCATCAATAACTCCATTACTAATTAAGTTTACAATATTCTGCCATAAATAAAAACCAGCCCAAGTAAGTAAAATTACTATTTCAAAACTGTGAAATACTGCAACGTAATGGTTTGAACTCGGATCAGTCTCTCCAGCAAGTTTGATCGAAAACGTAGGGATAAAGTAGGGTTACTTTTTTAAAATTTAGGAATATTTTGCAAAGACAAATAGTAATAAATGTATGTAAATTACTGAAACATACATCATTTATTTGAATTTGCTTTTCTGAACTTCATCAGAAAAGCATGCTCGAAGCTAATACTGCAACATCTACTAAAACTTTCAAACATGTACACGAGTGAGAATAAACAAAATCATACTGCTTAATGCAAACGGTTATAAACTCAACTTTACCCTATACTGCGCTCACCATACCTCACTTGTAATTCTGTCATAATGTCTGCATCATTTATGACAGGATTCAGTAAGCAAGATAGGTCGTTTGTTTAAAAATATATCTTACATTTAGATAAGACATTCCTAGAATCGTCATGGTGTTGTTTTCTACTTCTTTATAATTATACGTGATGAAACAAGTTTATAATGGAACTGGACGTACAGAGTAAACATGAACATAGGACACGTTGATGGAGCAGCAACTAATAACAAATTGCAGTGGCATAAAGACTTGAGAAGGTATTTCTTTAAAATAAAATGTTCTTTATCAAATGGTCTGTTAACAAACATGTTTTAGAAACGTAAATAATGTACCTTAATAACTTTTATCAGCATCATTAGTAGATCAGCCATATGTGTAATGCTGTGTTGTCAGCCCTACAACCAATTCTTGCCAGCCTCAACATTTTCCTTAAGATGCAATATTCGATGTGAAAATCGTACACTCTTTACGACAAGAGTGGACAAAGGTCCCACTAAACCGTCTGCGTAAGCAGAGATATGTGAATATATCATTGAATAAAACGGGTGGTACCTGCGGCTCTGACAGCCATGTGCATATTTGTTTACATGGAGACTAATTCTGCAATCGTTTATAAACTAAACTAAGCTTTTACATGAGTAAATATTGTTTGTATTACTCTTACCACATACTACCTGTCATCAGGTTCCATCCATCTTCTAAAATACACAGCTCCATTTAACATAAACCATATCTGCTTTTGCTTCAATACGACCGTTCATGCGGTGTGTAAGTGATTTTTTGGCAGAGAATATGAAAAAGGACGGTAAGCCGGGTTATTTTGGAAAAAGGAGGGAAACAGTTGGAAAGGTAAAAAACAAGAGCCTCTGGAAAGACTCTAGGGCGACAAAATGGCAATCTTGTTTATTTTGATCAAAACAAGGTGGAGAAAAACGCCAGCTGGTTCGTAATATAAAATTATGTAGCCATAGATTATATACCATATGGTTCATGCGTTACAACAATGTAGTTATTAAAATGTAGATGAATGACTAATGAACTAAACGAACCAAGTTTATTATTTTGACAAATGGGTTTTAAACAGATAATATTTTATTTTATTTCATTTGATTTATGTGTTTGTTCACATTTGGAATCTTCTTGATTAAAGCCACATTGTTTCTGTGTTCTTAGGTGAAGTATCCAGTGAGATTTCTCTTTCTTCTGGTTTTCGAACTCCAGTTACTGTTGTGGGTAATTGCTGTTAGCACAATGTCGCTGCAGGTATGATCAAGTTAAGAAAAGTGTTTTGCTACTGGACTTTTGTCAAACTCCTTTGTCATTCAACCAGATCAGCAAAGATTGATCCTTTTGCGCAGTTGTTCAGTTTCTCTAACATTCTGAAGGACAAAATTCTTACACATGATGAGATAAATTACATTCTCTGTTTTGCATCTTTTGTATGAACAATGTGGTTCAATTTTCTTTGCCCATCGCTTTGTTGACGTGTTTTGCAAATCTTATTAGCATGGGGCCCAGATGTACGACTAAGGGTACGTTGTAATTGGTATTAACGCTGCTTTGACTACGATGTGTTTAAAGTTGTTTAGGCAACTACCACTTTGTTCAGGAGGATTAACTTTTGGTGTGTCAAACGACTCCACGATGGGCCAGTTTTTTGGATTATATGGATGATATGTCAAGGTAACTTGTATTCAATCAATATTTGACCTTTATATATTGTAAGAAGTCACGTTTGTTATGGATTCTTTG
The DNA here is from genome assembly GCA_016617855.1 of Megalonaias nervosa. Lineage (NCBI taxonomy): Eukaryota > Metazoa > Mollusca > Bivalvia > Unionida > Unionidae > Megalonaias > Megalonaias nervosa. The sequence continues at coordinate 18,526 of JAECUM010061804.1, read as the reverse complement.
TTGCTTCCATTATCAAGTCGTTGACATTGTCGCAGTTCATCCAATGTTCAGTCAACTATTCAGACCACTTTTGGAACTTTTCATTGCTGGGGCAAGTGTTTAGTGTATTCTCAGAGCCTGGCTGTATGGGATGATGCGAATGCAATAATTTGGATGACGGCTGGATGGGAGAGACTACTCGCACTTCAGCTGCGCTCGAGTCGAAATGGTCCAAAGGTCTTGATATTCTATTTTGGAGATGTCCATTACTGGCAATTAACCGCCTACCAAGATTGTCCTAGTTGAGAACTTTAGGATGCAGATAAAACCTTACTGCTCTATACTTTTCTGTGGTGAAGTAGTATTTAATTTGCTGGTCTATGTGTCCCGTCTGGAACGCTTCTTCGATACTATTTGTAGCAGCGTTATCTTTGGTGTTTATTCTTTTTCTTTTTCGTCTCGTTTTGTAATGTTACCTTTGACAAAAGCTTAATCATTGAAAATGCTGAGGCCGATAAAAAGAAAAGAAAACTTTTTGGCACTATTCATGACTAGTCTCTTTTATAGTTATCTATGTTAGTACCTGAAAATGATGATCAATAGCCGGATGATGGATCTCGTGCACTTGCGAGTGATAAATTCAGTTGTCAATTAGATTTGTAAATGTTGATTTCGTTTAGACTTTAATACATACTGACACGAGGAATCAGGATGTATTGCATATTGCCTTGGTCATTATAGATTGCGATTTCATTTGGTGACATTACCTGTAACCTCTCTATAATATGCTGGAGATGTTCGTGGTGGATCGGTTTATATATACATACAAGTGGAATAATATGCACCATATGAATTTGTTCAGAAAATATTTAAATAGTCTTTTCAATTAACTATTTCCAATGCAAGAAAAAAATTATATTTATTGTATATCTGCAACATTAAAATCATGTGTTGCAAAGAAAATGGCATATATTTTTCGATGTAAATATGTGGTGATATAGTGCAATGTGTAATGAGAAAAACCCACCAAATGTTTCCAAATTTGCGATTATGCAACCAACCTCTTCCACAGCTTTCCTTATTTCTTCTATATCAGTCTTCGCTGTATCCACTTTTCCTGTAGTTTCCGTTATGTTAACCCTCAGTGATTTCATTTCCTCTCGTAAATTAGCCTCAGACGTTTGCAGGACAGACACCATGTGTTGAAGGACTCTAATTTCAATTTCTCGAAAATTAATATCAATGTCCTCTTCCTTGAGCTGAATATAAATTTGAAATTTTTATAGCAAATATTTTTAGGATCGAATGGTACAAAATTAATCCAGAACGTACAATCATAAAATGTTTTATTAGTGCTGTAACACTAAAGGAAAGATGCAGCAGATTGATTTTAAAAGTACTTGAGCCTTGATAAAAATGCTTGAAATTTGCAGTTTCATGTGCATTGGTAGAGGTCATAGACATTCCATAAACAGCGCATTTTATTAACACCCTGGCGACCTTAGCATAGCAAACATAAAAATAGAAACATGTAATAGTATATCACAGTGACACTGATCTTGATATTTCAATCTTAAACGTTATATGTTCGCTTCTTGTTTTTACGGAGATCCATATATTTGCTAAAAATACGATGTAGAATAGAAGTTACAATGTAAAAGGTTATTTTGTCTGTATTATGATAGTTAACACATTTGTTTCCATACGTTTGCTAATAATACGGTGTAGAATAGAAGTTACAATGTAAAGGTAATTGTTTTCTAAATTATCATAGTTAACACATTTTCAATTAGAATGTCAAGCATAACATCAACATCAATAAATGTTTCCTTCACACAGCATCAAGCCATGATTATATTTTTGTGCCATGATATGGTTATTTTAAAAGTTATTTTTAAAGTATTTGCTTCTGATCCTAACCTTTGATTTTCAGACTCGCAAAACAATGGAATACTTTCTTACAGGATATAGAAAAATCTTAATATGGTCACTTGTTTAAATTAGTTTGCTATGGCTGCCAGAAATTTCACAGAAAATGTTGTACCCAACCAATATATCAGAATCCACAATATGAATTGTTTGATCTTATAGATAGGTTTCACTGGAGATTATAAGCCTTGAAAATTACGTCTCCTAAACTATATATTTACCATCTATTGTATCACCATCTCATAACAAATGTGAGGAAGCAATTGATTCCATAATATGATATTTCACATACACCTTCTTGAGTCCATCTTTTATTTGCTTGGAAAGATACACCTAAACTCTTTTAACATTGAGGTTAACCTAGGGTTTGGATTGATGCATGGAATGATATGCGTATGGACACCAAAGTGATCACTTTAGCAAGCTTCTGCCAAAGTGGCCTCAGCAAACACTAAGAGCAAAGATGATTTAGAAAACAATTTGCTTGGTAGAAAAAACTCCTTTTGCTTGCGTCCTTGTGATCTTGATATTTAAAGTGTCCACCCCAATATTTTGTTGACATACCAACATTCTTTCTTTAGCTTGGTGTTATCATGTGGTGTTCAACGTTGCTTTAAGGAATGTATTCCCTTCTCTGTGTAGCAGTGGCTTTTACAGTTGGTCTTATGACCCACTTACTGTGACACATCGAACATTCATCTTTTAATCCCAAAATATAGAAGTTTCTTGATAAACTCAAATACGAGAAAGTCTGATGATGGAGTTTAGAACTAGTTTTGTACTTTACTTTGCAGAAAATGGCTTCTCCAATTCATCACAACACGATCTTTGACCATTTGACCCTAAAAATTATGCGACAGTCATTCTCTTACTTGCTTCTGTTACCTTGTCCTTTGTCATTTTACCTCATTATCCGTAGGTATGTTTCGCATCCCACGTTCAAATCATTCCCAAAGTTCCGTGAGAGTATGTGATCTAAATTTAAAGTACATGTGTGGAAGTACTTTTTCTTGTATGAGACAATGTGAACCTTAACTTTGACCCCAATAATTGTTTTCTCATCTAAAGAGTACTGTAAAATATTGCCATTCTATGCTGTGTTGGTTTTATGAAGAAGGGTTCAAAGGATTTTCTCTTCTATTCAAAGTTAAATTATTTGTATAAAATGTAAAGTCCTTGATGCCTGATCGTTTTATGAGTAATTTGGTCAGATTGAATGAAGTATTGCTAAAGAATGTTCATAGATTTTACTGCTGTAGACGAGATGCCAAATTTATAGATGAATGTCATCATTTTTTTGTTCCCCTTCTTACATGTATAGGCAAATTAAGCTTTATACGATTTAGCCACCGATGCAGATGGTGGTACAAATCGGATCCTAGGGGTATATGAAATGATGGAGGGTGCTTTTGTAGTCTCTAGTAGACTAGAAACAGGCAATGGATAGGTCGCCAATGAAGTCTCTCAAGAGAACAAATTCCATAGCCGAGTTCATTGTCCCCATTTGAGATTGTTAAAGGCAAGGCAACAAAGAAGAAGTCTTGCTCAGAAGAGCTGTTATCAGGGACAGGATTTGATCGACTTTGTCCAGAACAGCACAACCACATGATTGGTGAGGAAATTCATCGCCACATGTAAAAAGTCCTGAGAAATGATGAAATCCGACTTCTATAAAGAAAATCTCTGAGATCCCTAATGACTTCAAGCGGGCTGCAACAAATTCTATCGCCCCGATAAAGTGCCGGGCGAAGGCCAGACAGAAGGGTAGAGATTGAAATTGAAATACCTCCTAATAAAGATAAAACTGCAAGTATATTCTGTGTGCTGGGACGTGGGGGATGTGTAGCTACACATACTGAAGATCGATGGAGACTGCCCAGTCGTTCGGCTTTATGGCACACTTAAAATAAGACAGTAGTCTCCATCTTCAATCATTCTTTCCGAAGAGATCCGTTAAAGTCAGAAAGGTATTGTTTCTACGCCAGAAAGATCAGGGAATGAAAATGTGGAGTCCAATTCTTTTTCACTATCTTAAAGGGTGTGTACATATTCCAATGATTGATCCAGTTTGAACTGGAGGAAGACGATGTGAGGTCCATGATAGAGAGAAATGTTACTGGAAACTATGCCGGTAACCATTTCCTAATGGACACGCCCATCGTCCGTGATCCCCGACAAAACTAATGAGAAGAGGTCTAGAGGAGCTCATACTGGGACACTGATGAGAGGAAGATACTACATAAAATAGTGTGACTCCATATGTTGGACCCTATCCTTCCATGGAAAAGGTGGAGGAGTCCAAAGACTTTCTCCCTTGGCATCTCAAACTGCTTCACCTAGTCAATGTCATTCAGATGGGAGCTTTGAACTAAGGCTACTTGTGAGACTGTTGCGGCTGTGCTCCATGAAGAAATTGGGTAAAGATCCCAAAGGGCGGTGACTGAGTGACTCAGTTGTCCTTCACGGAATTTTGTCAGTTTCATCCTCCGCCAGATACACCGGACAGACGTATAGCCTATCATGTGCCGAAAAATGGCGTTAAACCCAAAACAGCAATAAGCATAGGACACTCATAGTTGATACACTTCTTGGCCTGTTTCAAATTTGCATGGAGCTACTGCCATGAATCTGTGTTGTTTGTCCCTCAAATCTTGTGATACCATAGAGGGGTTTAGTAAATCATCAACGCTTAACCGCCTCATGTGGTGCAGAAAACGAAATGCTCTTCGGTTGGTCCAGCAAAACATTCGACGTCTTCAAGGGGGGTACATACCTGCAGAAGTTAGGAAGCTCGGCAGAGAACGCTATTGGTATTGACGCTTGTCATTGATCAAATACCGGTCTGAAAATGAAGCACTGATGGACAAGCCCGCATCCGACTTATCTAATCTAGATCACTAACTTTTGCTCTATGCATGATTCACTAATCTCATTCACGAGGACACCAGGAGAGGGTACTGAATTTATCCAAGCAGGAAAAGCAGTTTACTCTCAAGTGTTTTCCTCCCTTGGGAGGTACTGAGAATTGATCCCTCACCGGTATGGATGGCATCATAAGGAGAGTTATGTATCCTTGGTCCTTAACCGATCTGCGAACCTTGCAAGTCACATAATATTCTTTCCTCCCAAGAGCAGTAGTCTTCAAAAACACAATGTGAGATCAGACACCTTCTGAGAAAAGAAGGGGTCGTCCAGAGAAGATGAGGAGGAAGGTGGACCTTTCTTCCTTCCTCTGTACATGCTGAGACTGTTGTGAAGTCCGACACCTGTCCAGAAAAAATGCAGCAAATTGGACAGCCATCCATGTCTGCATACCAACTGTTTGCTAGGTAGGCTCCCATGTACCCACACATGCCTACAAGGTGCCTACAAGGTGTGGCTTTAGAAGTTCTGAGAGACAAAAGTGCACAAAAACCAAACCAATCCAAAACCAAAAAAGGGTCGAAATGCACAAGAATCCCTAACAGTTGAAAAAACAAACATAGATAATACTCATATAAAGGAAGGACTGAGGAGATAAATATTCAGTCAAAACAATAAGGTGGCTGAAGTGCCACAAAAACAATTAATGACCAATACGAATTCAAACATTGCTAAATGATATAACACACGTGTAGCATCTACACTTTGCAAGAATAAAAGAGGATGATATTCTGTACGTTGGATGTCATTAAGGAGTCAGACTAGAATCATGAGCTTTTCTATTTGCGCCCTCCAACACTATTAGGGAATAATCAGCTTGTACTGGGGAATAAAAGTCCATCAAATGGAAACATTGCAATAGATGCAAATAATGAATCACTGCTATAACAAAATAGGTTTCATATGACATCCTTACATTTCAAATCTACTTCTCTTAAAATCTGTGCACCTACTTTATGGTTAAATCGTCCCTTGACAACTCCATGAAAGAAATTCTATCTTTAATAATTATGATGACTGGTAGTCCCTGTGTTGAATAAAATTTAAACAAATAGACCATTAAAATGTTCAAAAATGATATCCGCAAGCAAAAATATACTTTTATGACCCTAATGTATGGCACGTGAAATAAATATAATCAGTTGGAAACTGGTTGACCTATGTGATGGTGGACACCCGTTGTTAGGTGAGGTATATCTGATAGCAACTAAATCATATGAATAGGGTCATATATTGACCATCATTTTGAACTCTAAGAGAATATTGTGTATATGCTGAGGTAATGCAAATGAATATTAAATCAAATGTCAAGAATTACCTTCTGTATTTCAGCTTGTGCATCACCAGATATGTTCAGATCACGAAGCAGCTGAATCATTAAATCAAGCCAACTGTCTTTATCGCTATCTACAACTCTCATGTCACCAGAATGTAAAACCTTATTTCGAATATCTATTAACTGAAAAATAATGAAATATAAATTAAAATCAGACAGATGTTTCTGTGCCGTAATTGTCACTTAAGAGACAAAACTGACTACATTTCAGTAAATTGATGTTTCTATCTAGTTATCTTTAATTTTACACAGAAGCTTGAGATTGATATAGTCCTTTAGCATACATCATCATAGACAGCATCATGCACAAATTTCAATGTTAATCAATTTACATACTTACATTTACTATTTACTGAATGTGTGACATCTCTGCCTTTCTTTAAGAGAAATAACATCGAAAATGCCAGCATAATAAACATTAATATTAAAGTTTGGAATGCGAAGTCTAATGTAATTGGACCGCATTTTGACAGTGTGCCCGTGTTTTATTGCATTTGCTTGCTTTTTTTTCTCGTTTGGCACACATACTTGTACGTTCAGAACTCGCCATGGAACAAAATGAAATGCCCCCTCCTGCTCATGGGATTTCTGAGCCAATCACTATTTAATAAAATACCCAAAATTTCTAACAGCTTCGTCTATTACTAAAAATGTATTGATTTGGTCAAAAGATGATACAATACTTCCAAAAATATTCATTGATTGGTGATCTCGACTGATGAAGAATTTAATTCTGCATTTGAAAACTAGATATGATGATCAGAAAAGACATTTTGAGAAACACGAGAACAGATACTATTGTGTCAAATATCTAAACGGCAAATGTTAATTATATTCTTAACGTGTGATAAACTGAACAATGTAAGTAGCCAAAAGGCACAAGACACTACCAATCCCTTTCAAACCCTCAAATCGAATGTCATATATAAACTGATGCATGTAAGTCATTCTTATCGATAAAACTAAATATTTTTTTTAAAATCATTCAACAAAATGCATCAATAGGTTTTGCAGAAATTCTAAGTTTATATGGGATTGTCACCTATTGCTATTTAACTCAGCGGGAATCTCTATCATGATAGAGATCTGAGTGAAATATTCACCATAGCACAGAGTATGAATGAATTAATGAATTAAAATCAATATTCATCAAACAATAATTAGATAAGAACATAGCATCTTCCTTTTATTACAGAGACACAATGCTGTCCCTAAATGGGCTCTCATATGGCCAATGAGAAGGACAGTAATGTATTAATGCCAAAAAACTCTGAGAAATTGTTCACATATCCACCCAAATAAGAATATTGTGTCATTATTTAAATCCATCATAGAATCATAATCATTAATTTGTTTTGATTAATTTAAGCAATAATAATTCCAGTGGACAGGAAGTTTATGTAATCCTGCCAACCATGACTGGACGAATGAATGACGAATTATGTGATAATGTTACGCAACACCCGTACCCAGAGTGAGCTGTTTAAGAGTGGACAATGAACAAGAAAATGGAATGATCAGACTGCTTATAAAAAGGTGTTCTTCAGAATGACCAAAATGAAAACAGGATTTCAATTTGTGCTCATCAGTGATGCATTGTAACAGATAACATCTACAATAGAGATAATGATACATAATTAACGGAATTAGAACAAATTCGACAGAAAACATGCAAAGCATGGTCAATCCGATAATTTAAATATTGTGCAATTGTAATTCTTATTTTTAAGCCAAAATGTGGAAATGCTCCTGCGATTTCACGTACCCGAATGATATCTATTACGTAATCAAACACAACAATAGCTGACCAAGAAGTATTAGATGATAGGATACCTAGTGTCAACATTTCTTAAATTCTGTCCATTTGTTATGAAAGCAGTTGTTTAAAGGTTTTTGTCAATTTTGTATCTTCGGCCACATTCGAAAACTGCTCAAAACACAGGCAGTCTATGCCATTATGCTTTATATCCCATTCCATTTGCTACAATTTGGGTGACCAGTTTATTTAAAAGTTGTTTCTCCATTTTGGTAAAAGTGGCTATAAAGAATGGCAGAAAAACATCAACTATAGAAAAAAAAGTCTGAATGCCAGGAACCATTCTGTTATACGGTTGTGAGATGTTGTTGAAACTTTTGTTCTCGGTGTTTAGTAGCAAAGACCATAGTTGATGGCAGATCATCATGATTCATATAAACTTAGCAGGCCTTAATATTAGGGTTCTCTATCTGAAAAGTGGATAAAGTTCTGAAAAGCAGTTTTTTAAAAAGAAGATGTTTAAATCCTTTTTCCGTTAATATAATTCAGATTTGTTGTGGGCTGGTATACATTTGTAGAGATTTTATATGCAATCTAGACGGAATTTGTTTCTACCAAATTTGGATAAAAATAGCAAGGGCAATGCAAGCATGATACAAGATGGATGCAGAACCATACCATTAAGTCTTAGCGCCCTGTAAGCTGAAAATAAAATACAATGTCTTCATGTTTACAGTATTAAATAATATTTGGTAAATGTTTGCACATGCGGAAATATATTTAGTATAAATGTGTCAGAAAAGGTATACCTACGCCCTGCCGTTCAGAGGCAAGGCAAAAGGAATGCACGATCAATTATTTTTTTTATATTTTGTGTACATTTCAAATTCAATTGAAAGTTAACGATTACTTACATCTGATAATATCTGTGTATTAGGGAGATGTTTACTAAACCAATTGCAGTATTTCAATAGTGACAAAATAGCTGGCGCATCAAGGTCCTTGGACATTGTTGTTGCTCTGTCTTGGCCTTTTGGCATGAATACTTTGGCCACGTGATAGCGTTCAGTAGGCCACTTGCTTATGTCTACATTTTTCCAACATATAGCTGGGTTGTGTGGTTCATTATGAACAACAAGAATCTGTTGGAGCCATTTGTCACATATGTTCCTGTTACAGTTTAAGTACCAAGTTCCATGTTTTAGTTTTATATTCTTTGATAAGCACGAGCCACATTGAGTTCCAGCAGTCGAACCAAAAGGTAACATGCTGGAGACATTTTTTACAATATCGCAATGCAGATTTGTAACCTCTTTATCTATGTAGTCATGCAGAGCTTCCTTCATGATAATCAAGGACTGGCTACATTTGATCCAGTTTTTGTATTGTCCGTCGCTGAATCTGGCTGGTGTATTCATGGCTTGATAGTTCCTGCAAGAACAGTAAGACAATGATATATGCTACATATGAACAAAACCCTCCATTCTTTACTACATACTTTATCAAGGACTATATTTCAAAGGAGCAGGCTTTATGATAACACAGTGAGAAGAAAGCGAGGAAAAGGAAGAAACTCTGTGTCTGTCTTTGTTAGAGCAAAATATGTACGAAGCAGGGTTGTGAAAAGAATCTTTGAATATTTGAAAGATTGCTTAGTGCTACATTTCATATTTACCTCTGATAAAAGAAGTGTGGATATCATTCTTATATATGCATATATCTCACCGCAAAAATCTCTAATACATAGTGATCCAGAAGAAAATGGGATTACCCTTTTTGGTAAAATGATTGATTTAAGAAAACCTCGGTATCCAGATGTTCGTTGCTACTGGCAGTCGATTTTAATGAAAGTACAAAAATATGTACGGTTTTATACCAGATGATACTTTGTAATTTGTATATTAAAATGATATTCATTTTGGAAACGATGCTTTTACATTACTGATAGAGATGACCAGTATAATACATTTGGAATATCTCTTATACATATGTGTAAAGTATACGACTGTTATTTGTTGTTCGTCCGTCGAGTCGACGAAGACCACTCTCGTCATCCGAGGGTTGGAGGGGCTGATTCTGTTCTGTGCGTGCGCAGGTGGCTGATAAGGCCAATCCTTGCACGGAAGGTTCGGTTGCAGTAGGGACAAGGGATGAGTGGGACATCTCCAGGAGGGTTGATGGCATGTGCTTTTCTGGCTTGCCTCTTCAGCTCTGCAGCTGCTGTCCTGCTAGATTCGCACAACTTGGAGCCTTTGTGCACGTAGGAACGCCAAGTGACTCGATCGCTGGCTGTTGCTCCCATGAATCAGGGTTTATGTTGAACGCTTTCCATGCAGCTTTCAGATTGTCTTTGAAGCGTTTCTTCTGTCCTTGCTGTAACTCGCCATAGAAGAGTCTCTTAGGCATCCGATGGTCTGGCATGCGTACAACATGTCCCGCCCAGCGTAGCTGGGACTGCATCAGGATGGTGTGGATGCTGGGGAGACCTGCTTGGGCGAGTACCTCGGTGTCTGGAACCTTGTCCTGCCTCTTGATGTTGATGATTTTCCTGAGACTTGTGGTGTGAAAGTGGTTCAGCTTCCTGGGATGGCGTTGATACACAGTCCACGTTTCGCATGCATAAAGTAGTGTGGGGAGCACAACTGCCCTGTAGACCTTTAGTTTGGTCGTGATGCTGATGCCTCTTCTATTCCAGACGTTAGCATACAGTCTGCCAAAGGTTGCGCTAGCTCTGGCAATGCGGAGGTTGACCTCGTCGTCAATGGTGACGCTCTGTGACAGTGTGCTGCCAAGGTAGGTGAAGCGGTTCACTACGTTGAGTTTTTGGCTGTTGACAGTGATGTTGGGCTCAACATAGGGCTTTCCAGGGGCCGGCTGATGCAGGACTTCAGTCTTCTTTGTACTGATGGTGAGACCAAAGCTTGTGCAGGAGCTGGAAAACTTGTCAACGCTGCGTTGCAGGTCCGATTCTGAGCCAGCGTTGATGGCGCATTCGTCAGCAAATAAGAGCTCTCTGATGGTGTATGTCATAACCATGGTTTTCGCCTGAAGCCTCCTGGTGTTGAACAGTTTTCCATCTGTACGGTACCTGATGCCAACTCCAACATCTCCCTCTCTGAAAGCAGTAGTCAGCATGGCGGAGAACAATAGACTGAACAGTGTTGGTGCCAGAACACAACCCTGCTTGACGCCATTGGTTACTGGGAATAGCTCAGGTGTCTCTCCGTGTTCCTGAACTCGTGTCTGCATGTCGTCGTGGAAATGCTGCACCATGGATATAAATTATTTCGGACACCCTTACTTACTTGGCCATTACCTTCCACAATCCTTCTCTGCTGACAAAGAGTATACGACATGCTTATTATGAATGACAGATTGTATGATGATGTTGCTGACAATTTTACTTGCATAACATTTAATCAACTATTTAAGGAAAGCTTTCAGGCGACAAAGGAACATATAACTAATCTGCTAAATACAAATACCGATGATTCTTTGAAACAATTTTCCACTTTGTATCAAGATGTGCTTTCCCACTATGAATAAGAAAGGGAGAACAGTAAATTCCTACCTAAAACGCAAAGCAACCGCCATGGTCAGACAGAAAATGTGAAGCGTACAAACATGAATAATATGTACGATTACGGATATTCCGGATGACAGTGCTGATCCCAGGGATTACAGGGAGTTAAAAAAACGATTTAGATCATTGTGTAGTTTGAAGATAAACTACTATCAGATAGGTCAAAGGGAGAAATTAATAAAGTACAGAACAGACCCACGTTTGTTTTGGAAACCTGTGAAAACAAGTACCTTTAAAAAGGACACAGAAATTATCTCAAAAACGGTTTGGCACGAGAATTTGAAAAGCTTTTGCAAAATGATACCCTGTGAAGAGTAATCTCGGCACTGATAATGATCATACTGGTATCGGAAACTGACAATAACTTAGAGATCATAACCAGTTTAAATTCAATGTAAAACAAAACTCCTGGACCAGATATGATTCCAATTATGTTGCCAGTTGACTAGTGGAAGTGTTTTACCATTCATAAACTCTTCTTAATAGAATATTTGATTCTGGTAACTTTCCCAATGAATTGGCGCTATTTGCCCAATATATAAGAATGGGAACAAAGATAACCCTAGTAATTATTGAGGTATATTCCTATTTAATACAATGCAAGGTTTTCACAAATGTCTTAAACAAAAGAATGTACTCTTGCGCAGAGAAAAAATAATCTCATTGATGATACGCAAGAGATTTTTAGAAAGAAATATAACACTAATGATAACATGTTTAACTTACAAGCCTCAGCGAAAAGTACTTATCCAAAAGAAAGGGAAGATTTTATTGCCTTTTTGTTCATTTTGAGAAGGGTTCGACAAAGTTAATCGTGGAAAACTGTGGTCATGACGTATCCGTAAAGGTCTCCAAGGTAAAATGAGAAATATACTAAGAAAAATGGATGCATCATTAAAGAGCTGTGTTAGTACTACTTCTGGTTTGACAAATTATTTTAACTGTAGCAGAGGCATACCTATCACCCCAGACATTGACGAACTCATGGCTGTAATGTACGCAGATGATATGTCAATGTTTTCTGATACAGTTAGATTGCTGCAACAACAAATAAATATTATGGGAATTTTTTGTCATAGACCTGGCATGGAGGTAAACATCGGCAAGCCAAACATAGTGGCATTTAGGAATGGGAGATATGTGAAGAGGACAGAAACATGGTATTTTATTAATGGACGAACATTTAGTGTATTATTATAAATATATTCGATTATTTGGTACACCAAACTTGAAGTGGTCTATGGCTAAACAAATGTTAGTTGCACAAGCCATAAAGTCTGTGACACGAATAGTTTATTTTCAAAAATAGTTCGGGCAAATTCATATCATCGATATGTTTAAAATATTTGACTCAGTGATTAAACCAATATTATGTTATGGAGCTAAAATTTGGGAATTTTAATACTCGAAGGATTTTGAGGACGTGCAGTTTCAATTTTGAAAGAGATACTTCTTTCTTTCAAATGCTTACAAATAATTGGGATTCTATAGGATAATACGACAGGTTCCCTCTATTTACCTCAATGTATGGTAAGATGTACAAAATATTGTATTACAATTAAGCAATTATCTGATGAAAGATATCCACATCAATGTTAAATTATGTTAAAAAAGTTAGACGAAGTTGGTAGTGTCACATGGGCTACGAAGATTAAAGATTTGCTGTACCAATATGACGTTGGATATATATGGATAACACAAGATTTTGGCGATGAAAAAATATTAATATCGGAGTTTACACAAAGGATAAGACACTCCATTTCAAAGCTAGTCAGAGCATATTACTAATTCCTCAAAACGTTACTACTATAGTCAATAACAATCCCTCCTACAATATGAGAAATACCTCTCATGCAATGTCCGTTTTAATTTACGAAAACAGTTAGTGCAAAAAATGTGTTCCAGCCATAAGCTAATGATTGAAACAGAAAGAAGGAAGAACATGATAGAGCATTCAGGTTTTGTGAACTGTGCAGGAAGAGATATTTATATAATAGAAGATGAATTATATTTTGTTTGCGTGTGCCCAGAATATGATATTATTAGAAGACAATATCTAAAATATTTATATTATGTACAACCATACGCTGAAAAAGTTGTCTCGCTTATGGCTAGTAATGATGTAGTGTCGCTGTATAATTTATCATACTACATTACAGATCATTTGCTATGAGAGCGGCTCTTTTACCTTCATCCGAATAAAATCATCCGAAACTGATAATATTGGGAAATAAGTGTAGAAATAGGTGTAGAAGTAAATCAAGAATTTATATTTTACTTTCATTAAAGAAAATGCGGCGTTCTAATTGTGCATATCATAAATAGAATTTTGTATTTTAGGCCGGAGGCATATATTATTGAAAAAAGTGATTTAATTTGATTTTGGGCTTTTGGGGTGGAGGAAAAGGGACAGGACGTCTTAGAAACAAAAAACTAAATTCAAGCATACACCAAACTTACTGATGACTGCGCTCATTGCTAAAGAAGCATAAGACAATCAATTGCATTGGCTAACATAAATGTCTTATTGATTTTCATTAAGTTGGGCATAATTCGAGAGTATATGATCCATGATCAGTGATAGAAAATGTAAAGTATAAGAACTGAAATCTTCAGGAAAACCACCGTTGCATTTATTTATAAAGTAGGGTTCAGATGCGAAAAATGTTGACTCAAGCGTTCATCATAAATTCTAGAAGGGAATACGTACTCGAGCTTGAAACATGCAAATCCCAGCACGGATGGCTTGCAACAAAGTTTGATGATGATCATAATGATTCCGGGTCATGTATTTATTAATTTCCGCATTAAATATTCACCTTGCAGCATTATATGCTTTTAGTCAAAGATTGTTGTCAAAATATAGCACCCTTTGTAACATGTTCCTTTTCAACTAAAATAACGGTGTCCTAAACAGAGAATTTAATTTAGTGCACAACAATTTGTAGAGACGTGTACAATAATAAAAATAATTTAATTTTCAATTCAAGGCTGACAATTATGACTTTTTATCGGATGAAAAACATTGATGTAGTATAACTAGGAATCTTACATAAATTGTCTGAGTTCCCTTGCTTCTTTACGTTGATAACAATAAAATGTTGTCCTAATCTTTGTATAGGATTTGATTACTTCTCAAAATCATGTAATGGGCTGACATATAGCAATGCTATCTATAAGAAGTTAGTATACATGTTATCAGACAGTTATAAATCAGTCCTTGCTAACAGGTATTAATATATCCAAATGCTCTGGATACCTCATAATTGAGTTTTTTCTTTACTGCGTTATTTTAACCACCTGACTGAAGTATCTTTTTCACCATCTGATTAGCGTTTCTTTAGCAACAGAAAGACATAGAGAGATCTCATTGACATGAATTACTAAACGATAATATGTTCCACCTTATGGTGGGGATATAGAAACTAAAGAGAATAGTCATTTCTCTTGCATCTAATTTGAAATTGTTTTATGTATGACATCCAAAGGGTTGGATTAAAGAAATAGTTGCAAGAAAAGCAAGAAATCAAGAGTCAGTAATACTACTACTACTACTACTACTACTACTACTATATACTTTTTTATTCAAGGTGACATAATTATGAAACAGTTTACATTATAGGTCCTGCAAAGCAGTTAGTATTGAATCTACACGTCTAACATTTACTATTTTAAAGAATACAAATATAATAGATGATAATAAAAACTTTATAAAGTTAACATGCTTTTACCATTTAGCTATATCACAAGTATTGCATACAACTGTTGTCACAAAATCAGAATTATTCATTAAAATATATGTGCGGGTATAATTTCTTCATTGCTAAACACGAATGTTCCTTAAAGCCCTTTCTTTTACAAAAATAAGACATTAATAATTTAATACTTTGAAAGAATGAAAAGCTTTTATAAAAAAATGTTTAAGCCTTAATTAGCGTCCATTGCTAAAAATAGGTGAACATTTTAAATTACCTTTGACAGTTTAAATCACCCAAGTTTCTCTTGCTTGTAAGCTGCAGTAGACAAAATGTGAAACAAAACTGGATGAAACACTGTTGGGATCAGCTGAACTAACTCTTTTCAAAAGTTCTATTTTCTTCATTTTTAAGAGCGTTTCTAAGCTGTTGGACCAGCATAAAGTATTATAAATAAGACCACCTAAATTTATGGCACATTTAACAGGTTGAAAATGCTTTAAAGTTCACACACTTCCTGCACTTCTTTACTGTAAAGTTGGCAGGATAAACACATTACCTTGGTACACGTTTGAGCGAACCAGAAAGTAATACATTAAAACAAAAGCTTATTTAAAAACAAATTTATAGTGTTTTATGCATATAAACGTAAGATTTAGAACCGAAAACTATGTAAATTTCAGAGTTATATATAATGCATTACCAAACGCACATGTTTATTTTTGTTTAAACTCTCACGATGAAAACGAATTACTTATTAACCAAATGTCTTAATTTCATCATACCTCGTGCGAGGGAAGATTCTGCTAAAATCTCTGAAATATGAATCTCCTTTATACCGTGTGACCATATTCGGATAGGTCAAGAAACTATGAAGTGGACAGCTTATAACATGGACAAATGGAACCACCTCTCCTAGTATGTACATGGAGCTGGACATTGTTCATGACATTGTTGGTATGTGCTTGTTCTAATAACAATTTTCCTCATGAAGTTCACTGGATAAATAAGAGTTTTGGTGATAGCTACATTTTGTAAGAGAGATATTTAAGTAGGAACGAAGGGGAAATATGTGCTACACTTATTTTATTCAGACTTGTACTAATAAGACAATGTAGGGTTACGAGTCTATGCTCTTAAAATAAGTAACATAAAAGAGTGAAGACAACAAGCTTTGTAAAATTTAACAAATAAGTTATTTCCTATGAATACAAAGTCAAAAATAAAGAAAAAAGAAATTACGGTTTTACGAATTAAATCCAGAAATAATCCAAGAAATAAAAAAGAAGTCGTAGTAATAAAAAGTCCTGAATGAAACTGAGTTCGAGTCCCGATGAAATTAAAAGTGGAAGGCTATGACGTCTGTTGTGGTCAGCGAAGTGCTGTTGTGTCAACAGCCCTTTGTTGAATCACAGAAAATATTATTCCAGTTTTGAATTCAGTATAAATTCCAATAAATGTCTTTATCCAAGAATTATGTCAGAGCACTTATGTATTTCCAGGGAAAAGAATCACTTGAATTCAATAATTTGAAGAAAATAAAAATGCAGCCCAAACTGGTCGCAACATAATAACAACTTAACGCGTCAATTGTTTGGAGCACAACTAACAAACCTCTATCAAAAACAACAGTTATACGATAATTAAGACGCAAAACAGATTCCAGGATGAGGGTCAAAAGTTCATTCTTCTGGACAAAATAGAAGTTTGTAACAATAGATACATGCAACTTGTCACGTAATCCAGGTATGACCATGACTTAACTTAATGATTCTTACTCTGAGAAAGAAAAAAGAGTTGTTTACCAAAGCTGTCACTGATTTTGAAACGAGGTCAGCAGTGTTTCTATCATTAGTTGTTTATCAATGAAATAAAAAAAAAAAATAACAGTCAGGTCAAACAGAACTGAACTCAAATTCTGGACAATGTCAAATCCAGTAAACAAAGTTACATTACAATAGCATGTAATAGAATTAAACAATTTAAAACTAACAAAAATAATTAAATTAAGTATACATCATAGTGGCGAAGTTGGTACTCTTCAATACAATTCAATTCAATTTAAAAATACAACACAACAAAATACAAAACAATACAATGCAATGCAATACAATACAATACAATACAATACAATACAATACAACACATACAATACAATACAATACAATACAATACAATACAATACAATACAATACAATGCAATGCAATGCAATGCAATGCAATGCAATACAAGACAAGACAACACAACACAATTCAATACACTACAAGTTGTATAAACTGAGAAAAAGGTTTACCAGTTATCCATACAACTTACCAAAGAGGAGTAATTGTTTCATATTACAATTTATCACTGGGAGCATTTAAAGGTTTCTTTGCTAATTTGGATACTAGTCTATGTGTAGTAGTTTTACCCGTTAATGTAAACAACAAAAAAAATTATACAAATATACTTTACAGTTTACTACCGGATGCGGCTACTGTCAGAATCTTAAAACATAAGTGCAAGGCAAGGCAAGCATGGGCCTCCATGATCTAATGAGCATTGTGAAAGTGTCATTCTACCCTGTATCCAGTTATTATGTAGAAAATAAGTTAACACCACACAGACCGTGAGCTGGGAAATGTTGGCTATTGTGACAGGGCATAAAATGCATAATACAATTCTTAAAAAGAATAATGACGACCCTCAATTTCTAATAATATGTCCAATGTACAGCCCTTTTAGAGAATCGTACATTCTTTCAACAAAATGCAAACAAAACTCAAACAAGAAACCTTACTTATTAAAAAAAATGTATGAACTAAATCAAACAAATCAATAATAAACACTAACCCCTTTATTAGTTTCCTTCTTTTGATGAGGCCGATCCTTGACAGAGAAATAAAGCGTAACGAGTTATGATATATTTACCAAATTAATGTATTTTTAATTTGGCCAGGTGAACTCCTTGCAATAATAATAACTTAATAATAATAATAATAATAATAATAATAATAATAATAATAATAATAATCCTTATTGTTATTATTATTATTATTATTATTATTATTATTATTATTATTATTATTATTATTATTTCCTTATTTCAGAGCGGTAAATATACTTCAGTGTAACATTATTTATGCAGCAAACACTCACGCGGATACTCTAACGTTTGATTACATTCCATCAGATGATCTTTTTAAGATAATATACATATATGCTAAAATATCTCCGCAATCTATAATATATTTCAGCACAAATGTCCTGGTCAGTTAGAAGGATATGCAACATTTCTTTGATTTTTTCTGTTGTGCAGAAACAGTACTATTCATTCAAAAATTAT